>JAVKPL010016009.1:0-134673 GCA_032173675.1 Gastrolobium villosum
ATCGATGAGATGGAATACATTTTTTCTCTGGCGCTGGCAAATTCATCATGCTTTTCTAAGACAAAAACGCCCTCAAAATACGTATGCTCATCGTCGACTCCCTCTTTTAGGTACCATGTGTTTCTTCTGCTTAATGTCTCTGTCTCTTACGATCTAATTTCTAGTTATGGATGTTCGTGCATTTTGTCTGAAAATGACTGTAGCTACCGATGTTGCACATCCAAATGGAGATCCTAACAAGAAATATGCAAAAATACAACCTTTTATGACCTTTGCAGCTCAATCCCACATTCAAATCCTCTAAGCCCCAATACTGATCCAAAGGGTATGGCCCTTATAATGGTCAATGACATTCGACAAATGCTACTGACACATTGAGTTACTTTCTTCCACCAGCAGCTCTTGCTGGTCGATTTGGGTTTGCAAGTTACTGCATATCTGATGGTGAGAAGGAAGTGGTAATTTGGTAAATTTAATTAACTTTCCCATCAATATTTTACAATCATCCAAACATAACATCGTAAAATTCACTCAATTTTCCCAGAAATTTTTGACCTACCAAACACCGTTTTTTTAACTTACCGGCAAATAATTCTTTCCATCATATTTGGAGCAAATTTATTTTCCTGAAAAAAATAAAATTTCTCCCGTAGCAAACGCACCTGAATTTTCAACTAACGCTAATCTGCTAATCTAAGGAGAGTAAGTTAAATACATGGAGAACCACAAAGACCAGAAAAATTCTCATTAGGATTATAGTCATATATATCACATGTATAGTTTCTACCAATATCATTCAGCTATTGATAATGAGAAGGGGTTTTGTTTACTTAAGATTACCTTGAATAGCATAATGTCTTGCTTCCCTTGTCACTTGTTATTTTATTTCCTTCAAATTTTTTTTTGGGCTTAATAATCATTTATTGTGACGTGAATCATGGGTTTCTTTGAAGTGGGATATCGTACTCGAGCTTTTTTCTTGTTATCAAACTTCGGTTGGCACTCTATTATATTATAATTGCTAATTAATTTAATCTAAAGTGTGAATTTTTTTCTTGGATGTTACAAATCTCTTCCCTTTTTAAAATTGTATCCTCAAAATTTTGACACGTAATTATTGTTATACTTTCAAACACTTTCATCTTATATTTTTTCCCCCCTTCCAACTAGTAACCTCTTGGCAATCCTTTGTAATATCTTAACTAGGAAAATCAAGATATTCTTCTCATTTATACGCAATATGTTTGTTTCTCAACTGATATCCTTCCAATATCAATGCCATTAAATATTTATGTCGTCTAGTTTGACACTTCCAACCTATTTATAAGTGAACCTTTCTCCATCATAGGATGAGAGAGCTAGAAAAAATTTTAGGGGATAAATCACACTTAAGATCGACATCACCTTTATTCCAAATTAATTAGGGTAGGTAATAGATGAACTCACATTAAAGATATAAAACGGTTGAAAAATAAAATAAAAAAATAAAAAAAGACTTGCCCTATATATATACGGGAAGTTTGGCTTGCATTTTTTTTTAAAAAAAAAAAGTTTAAGGCACCCAAAACGAATCTCTATAACATTACACAATCACTTTTCCTACAACATAACTCTTATAAAACCCAGTGGCCAAATGAAGGGGAAAGGGATCATCTTGAACATAGGAATAACAACGGGTCTAACCCTCCACCATACTTATAGCTTTTCTCCATTCCGTTCTAAGACATACCGTCTGTCAATCTATATCCTACTCCATTAAATCTTGTTTTACTCACCAAGTAAGTTTCGGCAGACCTCTGCCTCTTTTGTGTTGAGCTCTTGGTAATAAACTTTTATTCTTACAGGAGCATCCGGGGTCTTCTCATCATGTGCCCAAACTCAATCTATGTTCTCTCATCTTCTCGGCTACCGGTTCTACTCCGACCTTTCGTCGAATATCTTCATTTCTTATCTTATCCATTCTTGTGTAACCACACGTCCACCTTAACATCCTAATCTCTGCTACTCTTATCTTATGCTCAGTATATATATATATATATAAGTTGTAGCTATTTATATGACAAAAATATATAAATAATGATCACAACTAAAGGCTTCTGTGAGTTTTGAGGGAGGCCACCACTAGTTTACGTTAAAGGTATACATATAAGTTGTAGCTATTTATATGACAAAAATATATAAATAATGATCACAACTAAAGGCTTCTGTGAGTTTTGAGGGAGGCCACCACTAGTTTACATCAGCTAGAATATTGTAACAACCAATTAGTGTTACTCTCAATGTTACTATCAATTAATTTCACCATTAGAACGATTATGTTGATCCAACAATTATATTTATTTTCATTTTTGTATGATTATGATTCCCCATTTTATTGTGAAAAACATTAAATATGGGAAATCATAACCATACGAATGTGAAAACATTAAATATGGGAAATCATAACCATACAAATGTGAAAATAAATATAAAAATTAAATATGGGGAATCATAACAATATAAAGATGAAAAAAAATATGACCGTTGGATCAACATAATCGATCTACAAAATTTTATATTTACTACTAATAACATGGTAGTAATACTAGTTGGTTGTGACAATATTTTTGTTTATAAACTTTTACAAACTACACTAAGTATGACCGGTCATACGCTATTTGTAAATCCTTCCCCATATTTTTAACCCACCTTTTTTTTTTTTTTTTTTTTTTTGGGAAAAGTTTTAGCCGATCTTTTATGTAAATGGTCTCATTTCCGAACGGACCAGCTTTAACCTCCATTTCTGGCAATTCTCTTTGTTCAAGGTCATTTTTCCCCCCCTACTTTTTCCAAACCCAGGTATTTTTTTTGTTCTCTGGTTCTCTTCTTTCCTAATTTTTTCTCCCCCTAATTTATTCTCTCTTTTTATTTTCTTCTTTATTTGTTAATACTACTCCTTTGTGAACTCCTTGTGATATTTGTACAAATGAAGATGGCATCCCTCTGTTCCAATTTGAGTTTTGTTCTAAAATCAGTGGACTCCTAATGATTTGCACAATGAAGATAGTCTTTCTCTATTTGGAAATGCATAATAATTCAATTGTACCTCAAAAATTAGAGAGCCGAAAACTTTTGGACTTTAGTACTATTTCTCAGATAGATCAATATAAGAGGTAACATACATAGGACTTCGCTGTTGTGCCATACCCCTGTAACGTTTTCGGGGCTATAGAAGAGGTAACTCTAACACTGCAATAGTGTCAAAACAGCTACTGATTGTGCTTTCCTTCTTTATAAACTTTCAAATAATATAACAACGATTTAAAAAAAATATCACAAAATCATAAAATCGGGATTCATTACCCATAATTCTCTTTACAATCAAGTCCATTCCGTTGCTTTCTTGGCATCAACTCAATTTTATTAGAGCACAAGAGTGGGGTATATAGACTTGGTTCTGCTGGTTCAGTTACTGAATCCATTCACACTTGTTTTGTAGATTGATCTTTTTCCTAACAATCTATATGCATAAAATTGTACTGAAGAATAAGCAGAGTTTTGAGGAGTGATCTATATAGTCTTAACAGCAGATTGATGTCGCCATCTAATACTTTTGCTGCTGAAGAAACTCGATATGTAACCGTTTTGTAAAACTTTCTTCATCAATCACAGCATTACAAAAAGGGATTTGATTTTCTCATGTTGCATGAGAATTCAATTCTCATGTTGTGACTCAATTAGTGGTGGGTCCCACATTTATTAAAAAAGAAAAAAGAAAAGAAAAACTTTGCACGCAAATCGAAGGGTCATAACATGAGAATTGAATTCTCATGCAATATGAGAAAATGTTTCCCCCCATAAAAAATCAGTTTATGGTTATTCCCTTGTTAATAATTAGCAAAAGGATCAATGAAACTATAGTGCAAAATCTCTAAACATAACATGGAGGAATTTAGGACACTTTTTTATTTTCCACTTCAATATAATATGAGGGGTGAAAAAACACACCATACATTTTTAATTTTGCACGACAGAAAGCTCTTTAATCCACTATGCCACGTCACAACTTCAATCTCAGGAAGAAAAAAAGATAGGAAACCATATCTATGCCTACAAGAGTTTCAAATTGCCGTCATACCAGTGCATAATGTACAACATGTTGTTATGGAAATGTATATATATTTTTCAGTGACTAAATTCAAATTAGAAGATCAAATTCTACCTTCCTATACCCCACACAATCCTCTTTGTAGACAAAGCATATGTACATCATATGAAGCAGTGAGTTGATTGGTCATTCAGTAGTTACTTGATCAAAGCCAAAAGTGCAACATTGCCTGTTGTTCATAGAAATTTGCTATTATTAATTCTTGTTTCAAACGAATAATTCAGAAAAAGCACAGATAATTATTGACTTCACCAAAAGCCAGTCCCAACATTTCCTATCCCTGATCATCACATGTAAACTAAATATCAAATGTTAACTTGGGTGTATATGAGAGAGCCACTACTCCCCATTAAACCCCTACTAAGAAAGCAAGGGTGTGGGAAATCCTTGTAGCTTTATCCTTGCATATTTGCAAAAAAATTGTTTCCTGAATTCAAATATGTGACCTTTCAATCACAAAAGAGCACTTTTACCAATGCTTTGGCTTGCCCTCTAGGTGTATACGAGAGAGAATCAAAGAAAAAGATTCCTAGAGCAACAAGAATTTTCTTTTTCCCAAAATATAAAAAAAAAAGGGGGGGGGGACATATATTATAGTTTACCTCTTGGAGAAGACCCAAAGGCACATCATCCATAGGGGTGGCTTCTTTGGTTTTCCAGCTTCTTATCTCTGACTGCATAAATTTGAGTTGACTTTGTATGTCTTTCAACAGCCTCAATTGCTCTTCACCATCCCCTTCATGAGTAATCTCTTGCCTTGCACTATTTCTCTCCCTCTCAAGCCTCTCAATTCTCTGATGCAACTTTTGAAACTCAGCTTGAGCATTGTAATCCACACCCTCCCTTTCTTTTTTCTGACCAATGATGGTCATCATATCTTTACGACTAGGTGTTTTGATTTCACGGTGTACTCTAAGCATGCCCTTTTGCTTGTCTGCATCATGTTTGACAAGTGATTCAACAATTCCATCAGAGACAGAGTCCGGTTTTGTCAATCTGTTCTCTGCTTCAGAATTCCATTTCTCAAGCCCTTTCTTTCCATGTTCACTGACTTTATGGTTTTCACTAGTTTGTGGGACTTCAAATACATCATAGACATTAAGCAAGCAAGGAGAATTAAGAACTTCTTTCTTCCTATCATGTGTACTTTCACCATGATTTACTTTATCTGAATTAATAGAGGGCAAGCTATCTGTTTGGTCACGGGTTATCTTAGTGCTAGCTTGTGAAAATATTGAACAAGACCTCCCTCTTCTACTACACAAGTTTGCACTCTTTTCTGATTCTGTACAATCTGAAATCACTTTCACTTGTTCATCTAACAACTTTATCTGATTCCAATATGAATCAAGGGTTTCACTGCCAAATGCAAAGTCCTCTGACTTTCTTGTGAAATCCATGCTTGGTGGAGTAACTTCATGGTCAATGCTTTCTCCCACTACCTTAGGAATCACATCTGAAACTGGAACTGGACTAGAAGATCTTTCCCTCTTTCTAGGAACTCTAATAGAATTCTTAAACGGACTAGGGGGCATTGAATGAAGCCTTCTTACAGTGCTACTTTGACCCTTTTCTCCATTTTGTTGATCAATTGTATTCAAAAGCAAATCCTCAGGGAACTCAAACTCAGTGGCATTTAGATCACACCCCAAGCTCAGAAGTTTGTGCTTATAAGCTTGGACTTGAAACTCAAGAGATGCAATTTCCATTTCCTTTTCATACATAAGCTCTTCAAAAGCTTCAAGAGATGCCTCAGCATGCCCCATTTTCTCCTCTGCCATTCTCTTATAGTGACTAGCTTCCATCTTCACCGCAGCCTTTTCTCCTTGCAAACGCAGTATCATGTCCAATGCTTCACTTGCTGCTGTAGCTGAGGCTTCTCTTTCCTTATCCAACTCGGCATATAGCTTCTGCAGAAGCAGCTGCTGAGCCTGAAGTGTCTCCTTCATGGCTGTTACATCACTTTTAGTTTTAGCCATCACAGAACACGTGCTCTTTTCTGCCATGCTACGCCTTGATTAATTGTTGAATTGAAGCAATCACAAATCCCTAAACACAATATAAGTTTTATATCACAATCAGCCATAAAATTGAAAACCTTTAAACGGTGGTGATGGGGAAGAAAATCCTTATAGGACGAGCCTGCAGTAGTAAACTTACTACTTGTGACTGGATCGTCACGTCACGGTCACGGGTTTTGAATTAAGGAAATACTCTCTTTGCAAAAATGAAAGAATATGACTTGTAACTGGATGGTCACAAGTTTTGAGTCAAGGAAATAATCTCTTTGCAAAAAATGATACAATACGATTACGTGCAATTGATTCTCACCTCACAAGTCGGACAGCCTTATACACCGGGATTTGACCTTATTACTATAGAAATAAATTCAATATTGAGATAAAATATGAAATGAACATGTTGTCACTATGGCAGGCATGTGAGCATAGTAATAAAATACATACACAAAGAAGACCAAGATGACCAATGAGGTGTTTGGGGGAGAGAAAAGCTAGTTTTGAAAGTCTAGTCCATGTGCTGTGTCTCTGAAACGAAATTTTGGGTATTAAAAAAAAGTTTTTATTAGTCAAATTCCCACGATATCAATTAGAAGAATGGCTTTGCACAACGAGATTAAAGAGGAAGAAGATAATCAATTCGGTGATCGCAAACAAATATATGATCCTTAACCAAGAATAAACCGATGAAAGAAAGCAACCACTTACCACAACCAAAAATCTCAACCCGATTCAAATCAGAAATCCGTTTGCAAGAAAGAAAAGAGTAAGCACTTCAAGGGTGTTTGGCTCGAAAGAAAAAGAAGGGAAAAGGAAAAAGAAAAATGACGACTTTGCTTAGACAGGGGAATGAACAAGATTACAAGAACATATAAAAATAGAACACGCTTTTCTAACAAGGAAATAAACTTAAGACCAAATCTAGTATATTTCTACCTTCCCAAATGAGCGTGTGAAAACATTGATGGAAAGAGACAAACATGGAAAACTCGCTGCTTCACTGCGTAACGAGAACCAATCTACTGCAAAATTGGCTCACAATAAGCTATAGATTACGCAAAAGGGGCAGCTTCTATGTGTGCCTGAATTCAAAGCCAAGACTTAAGAACTAAGAAGAAGAAAAAAAGGGAAACTTTTTTTTTGTGTTGGCTTTTTGTACACGAACAGCATCTAGTAGTTACACATATCAAGGACACACGAGAAAGAAGAACAAAGAGTGGCTTTCGTTTTTTCCAGTTACAGACAAAATCATGGTTCGTTAACGTTTTTGCCTTTGTCCGAATGCTCACGTTCATTTATGATCTAGTCTTTTATTTTATTTTTTATTTTTTATTTTTGTACATGGCTTTTTCATTCTTTTTTTAAGTCTCGGCGGATGATTAATCGTTTCCTTGTAGGGCCCATGTCTTTCTTGTTTAAGCGCTCGTTACTTACCTACTTTTGTCTACTTTTTGTTTTTTATTTTTTATTTTAAAATTTTACCATCATGTAAAGTTGTAGATATTTTAAGTGAAAAAAGAGAATTTTTTTTAAATCACACTTATACAAAAATAAATAGGGAGAAGAAAGAAAATAAAATTAGTGGGACTAACTCATTTTTATGTGAATGTAACAAAGATTATTTTTTTTTATAGCAAAAGAAGAATCATTAAAACCATATTTTAAAGGGAATATAGTTTTGTAGGTTGCATCAGATAATTTATTTCATGAAACCCAAAAAAAAAAAAAAAATTATGGAACACATTTATTTTCTTTCTCTCTCTTCTTCTTGGTAGATTCTACCCACTTTTTTATGTGTTGCACGAGATAAATACTATTTTTTTTTTTTGTATAACCTGGAGGGTATCACCATTCAATCTCCTCCGGTCACCTTGCCTCGGAGTACGGCCCAAAGACCCCTCATTGAAATAGTGGGTGCATTGAGCTTCGTTATCGAAGGAAGGATGAAACTAATCCCCCTTCGAGGAGAGACGCACGTCCTCTGGCCCCAAAGATTTTTCAAGAATTTGTTTGAGACATGATAGATAAATACTATTTTAAAATACTATTCATGCTCTTGTTTTTTAATTAAATTATTTACTATGTTTAAATTAAATTTGAATTAATTGAATTTTATTATTCATCTATCATATTTATTTAACAAAAAAAATTAATTTATTATTGTGTGATTTTTATATTTACGGATCATTTATTAATGAAATATTATTGGATATAACAAAACTTAGGACTTAAGCATGTTTTGTTTTAGACGAGTATAACCGTAAATAGAATAATAAGATGAGGCTATTAACATTTTATTTATTATGAAGTGAAGGAAGAGAGATAGGAAAAGACGTGTTACCAGAAGAAAAAAAAAAAAAAGACAAAAGAGAAGAATGGTAGAAGGGTTCATTTTTTGTGTGCAATTACTGCAAATAAGTTATCTGCATTAAGCCTAATACGACATCGAAAATAATGATGTTTTTGTAATTTTAATTTATTTTAATGTTATTATAGTCTTTATAATTATAATTATTTAATTTTTCAATCCCAAAATGACATCATTTCGGGAGTAAATGCAGATAACTTAGTGCCAGTAACTGCAAAAATATTATTCCGATGATAGAATTCAAAATATATGATTACAATCATAAATGAAGGAGTTAATACTCCATTCATGTGGTGATTACAATCATGAATGAGAGAGTTAATGTATACGTTTATTTTATGTTTAAGATTAATCTATTTAATAAAATACGTACATTTTTTAAATTTATTAAAATATAATGCACTTTGGTTTTTCTTTATATGAATTTTGTAGAAGCAATGTACTCAAAAAGAAGAATCTAAAAATGCAAATTTTTTGATAAATAGTATACACAAGTATGGAAATATAAAAGGACAACTAAACAAGTCAATACGTGAAAAGTCCATAACTTAACCCACAAAACTCAAAGGAGATCAAGATTCGAGCTACAATGGAAGAATTTAAGTCCAAAAACCTACAAGTAGTGTAATTATAGGATTTAGACTAAAATGTAAAGGTAGTCGATCAAAATTGCTTGAACGAGCTCAGAATAAACATGCTTTTTAAATTAAATGATCCATAGCTTTTAAATTCTTAAAAATAAATTGAAAAAACCATGGAAAATACACTTTGACATGTCTTAGAACCTTGAAATATTTTTTTTTTCAAGTCAAGAACAAGCATTTGAGAAGGTTTGGAGACATTGGAATCAAAGACAAGTCATTTTAGACTACATAATTTGTTGAGTCATAAAGGTATTTGAATCCCTCCTTGGTGGGTATTTGAATCCCTTCACCTTTCAAATCCTTCTACCGATAAAGCAATGATTCAAAACCATTCTTAATTTCACAAAAAAAAAAAAAAAAAACCATTCTTAATCACTATTCTATTGATCATAAAGCCATTATTAAGTCGCTAGAATCGGTATAGTGGTGAAGGATATATTTGTGTACTTTATATTAGATTATGTTTTCAATTTCCACCTTTGTATAAAAAAGAAGAAGAAGAAGTCATTATTGATTTCTATTCTTAAATCAAACACATTTATTACTCATTCTCACTCTCTTTAATCATAAATACACTTTGAGCTTTATTCATATGAAATAATTAATACCTCTAAGCCTTCAAGTTGAACAATTTGCATATTAAGTGCATATCCAATTCCAAACACATCATTCAATTATATCTTTATTGATTAAGGGTTGTGAATCCTATTGAGTATTGAGTTTGAGATTTAGCCAAATATCTTGAGAATTTTGGAGAGAAGTATCCATAAACTTGGTGGATTATACAGGTTTGCAAGAACCAACAAAGCTTGTCTTGGGTTTTACTCTTTCACTAAAGTCCAAATGGCCCTAGTGTATAAGGAAAGCCCAAGAAAGCTAGAGTCCATTCAGAATAAGGCTAGGGTTTCTTAGAACCCATATATGTTCTATACTTATAGTAACCAGCCTCTTAGGTCTTCTTTTGGTGGTTGTAGAGGCTGAGGTAAGGTTATCTTCATGATAGTGAGAGAGTACCCACACACCAGTCTTATTCCCCTTGAGAGATAGTCTGGAAGATCTACCACTAGCCAGACTCAAGGAGATTGTTCGTGCAGAGGAGAACAGTTCGTGAAGAGGAATCAAACACGATGAGATAATGCATAGATCTGCACAACAAGAAGTAAACATAAAACGGTGATGATCCGTCGCATCCCAAACCGCAATGGTCTGAACGCTTCCGCAGATCCAATTGCACCTATAATTGGTATCAGAGCGATTCCGATGGGCAGTCGTGTTGATCGGAAGTCATACGGAGGCACAATAGTTGTGATGGCTAGGGTTTCCAAGAAAGAGGTTAGGTTTTCTTACTAGGTTTTTGGTATTTTGGTCCTTTAAGTCCATGGTTGCTAAAAATGCGTGAATTGGAACCTTATGCAC
Organism: Gastrolobium villosum; assembly: GCA_032173675.1. Lineage (NCBI taxonomy): Eukaryota > Viridiplantae > Streptophyta > Magnoliopsida > Fabales > Fabaceae > Gastrolobium > Gastrolobium villosum. The sequence continues at coordinate 10,594 of JAVKPL010016009.1, forward strand.
CCAAAAAGAAGGAGGGAAATAATAACGCAAGTTAGAGAATATTTTAGCCATCAAATATTGGCTTGTAATTTTATTTTATTTTTCTCTAGGAAACCATGGATTAAAGTTCATTTTATAATTGTTTTATTTTTTTGAATGGATGGATTAAATGATTGATAACGTGCTTGATGTGATAGCATGACATATAGAATAGGTGGTGTGATATTGTTGCATAACTTGTCAATTACATGTTCATAGTAGTTGTTACGTCTTCAAGCAACTAGTATGATAGTTATTATGAGATTATTTGATTTTTATGTTATCCTAAAAAACTAATTAATAATTATTGTGATTTTTTTAAATCTAGATTAATAATTGAATTAATTAATTTTGGATAATTAAAATCAAATTTCTCTTTTCTCTCCCTCTTTGTTCGACGTCTGCTAGAAGAAGAAGAAGAAATAAGGGGATTTTGGCACTTTTCACTTACATAGGTTAAGTGAGATTCAACTGGGTAAAGACTTATCTATCTAATTATCTCCATTTATTACCAAACTTTACCCAATGGACTAAAATATTTTTCTAGTCATGTATCTATTCTTAGTTTTACCTTTTGGGTAACTTTTCCTACAATATTCTTACCCATTAATTGTCATTTTTAACTCATTTTTCTCCAAAGGTAATTTTATTTCTTTTTTTATACTCCCTTTTTAATTATTTGCAAGTATCACGATAAAATTATTAATCCACAATATAATGTTTGGGTCATTATAGTTATTAAATCTCCATTTAACTATAGTTATGTAATTTCTCTTAATCCCGAGTTTATTACAAATAGGTAATTGAATAATTCTCATTTTTTGATTTACCAACAGGTGAGATTCAATCTGTTGATGGCCAATAACTCAGTATTTTGGGAGTGAATTTATTTGATTATCGATATTTATGAGATAAACAACATGAGATTCGTATGATATGTCCCTTTGATATGCTTCGATAATTGGATATTGAAGACACTGGCTAGTGTATGTAATCCATTAGAGAAACTATCACAGTCAAGCGAATAAATAATTGATTGAGTCACAGAAAACTCATCAATCAATTATTGACATTCTAAAAAGGGGCAATGCATATTCATGTTATATATGTTATTAATCTTGGAGTTCAATTTTGGGCTTTTAGTGGAGTAGCATTGAATTAGATAATCACTTGTTGACTATCAGGAGCCTTGATTAATAACAGCCGGTAGATCCTCAGGCTTGCTCGAGATAAGGGATAAGGCAATTTCAGTTGATGACGAGTAGTGAGTTACATGGTCTTGGGCTTTGGGCTCAAGTTTATACTAAAGAGCAAGTGGGAGATTTTTGGGTTTTGCTATTTCACTAAAACTCAATTGGACCTGGTATGTAAAAAGAGCCCAAGAACCCTAGAGCCCATTCAGCTTAGGGTTAGGACTTCTTGGAACCCATATATATTCTACACTTATAGTCATCAGCCTCTTAGGTCTTCTTTTGGTGGTTGTAAAGGTTGATGTATGGTCATTTCTATGATAGTGAGAGAGTGTCCACACACCAGTCTTATCCCTCTTGAGAGATAGTTTGAAATATCTACCACTAGCCAGATTCAAGGAAATTGTTCGTGTAGAAGAGAGAAATTCGTGAAGAGAAATCAAACACAGGGAGATATTGCATAGATCTGCGCAACAAGATGTAAATATAAAACGATGATGACCCGTCGCATCTCAAACTGCAATGGTCTAAATGTTTCCGTAAATGCAATTGCGCCTACAACTTGACCATTAGTGAATGTTTGGTTAGTTGACTTCAATCTGGACATAGGTCATATGTGGTGATGACCAACCAGGATAAATCCTAATTCGCTATCTCTCTAACTCTCAACTCTTTATTTAAAATTTTAATTTCTTCATTTGATTGTGTTTGATTCTCACTAGCTTATTTCTTTGACCACACACTTATATCTTCATTGGATTGATTGTCTTAAATCAAAGATTAAAGAAAGAGTTTTTCAAAAATACGAAAGGAGACATTTTATAAAACTGAACTAACTCCACTCTTAAGTTTTGAAATCACTTGTCTAACAATTTTTTTTACAAAATTTCTACAAAAAAATTCTAAAAAAAATTACGATATTAAAAAAATATAAAAAAAGGTATAAAAAGTTTAAAAGAAGTAACTAAGATAAAATATATAATTTCATGGAATTAATTATAAAATAACACTTTAGAAAGAAAAAATGCCACGTATCAGTTTAAGAAGAACTAACATTTTTTTCCTGGTAACAAAAAAACTAACATTTATACTATGAGTTCATTTTTTCTGCAGTCAATGTCGATAAGTTATTTACATTGAACCCGAAATGACGTTGTTTTGTGACGAAAATTAAGATATTTTTGTAATTATAATTTATTTCAAGGTTATAATAGTCTTTTTCATTATAATTTTTTAATTTTCCAACCCAAATTATGTCATTTTGAGAGTGAATGTAGAGAACTTATCTATATTTACTGTAAAAACATTAAATCCTTATATTATATATAAATGAAAGGTCTATTTTTTCTGCAATCAATGTAGATAACTTATCTACATTGAGCTCGAAATAACATCATTTTAGGGCGAAAATCAAGATATTTTCGTAATTATAATTTATTTCAAGTTTATAATAGTTTTTCTTATTATAATTTTTTAATTTTTCAACTCAAAATGACATCTTGTTGGAAATGAATATAGATAACTTATCTACATTCAGTATAGAAATATTAAAGCCATAAATGAATATCACAATTCAAGGCTTAATATCCAATTAAAATACATTATTTTAAAAATTATTTAACCTCTTAATTTATTCTCTCTTTTTTGTTTTAAGCTTAATTTATTCTTTTTTAATGTCAAACTCATATTCTTTTTTTTCTGATTACCTACCTGGCATATGTATAAGACCTTGCTGATTCACGTGGGATTCCACGTGTCCCGTGCTACTCGGGTTAGAACGTAAGCTAGTGATGCTTTCGGCTACTGGACTTTCGCAATCTAGGGTTTCTTAATTTCTTTTTTTGTTTTAATTTAAAAAAATTTAAAATTAATTATAAATATAACATTTATAATTTCAAATATTTTTATATTTTACCTAAATATATATATATATATATATATATATATATATATATATGGTTTGATATTTTTCATTTTAAATGAGATAAGTTATGTCATTTTAGGAAAGAGATAGATACAAGGAATGGAAATCATGGGAGAGAAAGTGGTTGGTTTTTTTTAATTTAAATTTTAAATAAAAAATCATTTTGTGTTTATCTCTCTATTAAAATGACATAATTTTATGTCGTTTAAAATGACAAATACTTTTTCCACACACACACACACACACACACACACACATATATATACTATGAAGCACCGACACTTCAAAAACCCTGACGTGTCGTGTCCGACACTTCCTGACACTCTCGGACACTCCGACACTCCCCGACACTCCAACACGCATTATAGAAATTCAAAAAAAGGTTCAAATGTTGATTTGCGTTGAGTTTTTAGTTCCAACTATTAGATTCGTTGGATTACGATTATCATTTTATTGAGTTTAATATAAATATTTGGGATATGTTATGTTTCTTTGCAAAATTTATGAATATTATAGGTTTAGATTCATTTTTTTGTTAAATTATTGAATATTAAATATAATATATACTACATAAATTAAAAATATTATTTAATATCAAAACGTGTCCTAACGTATCGAAATCTAACATTTTTAGAATTAACGCGTCGGAGTGTCGTGTCGTATCGTGTCACGTGTCCCGTGTCGGTATCGGTGCTACATAGTATATATATAATGAGTTCATTTTTCTACAGTCAATGTAGATAACTTATCTACAGTGAGCCCAAAACGATATCTTTTTGAGGCGGAAATCAATGTATTTTTGTAATTGTAATTTATTTCAGGATTATAATAGTTTTTTTCATTATAATTTTTCAACCCAAAACGACGTCGTTTTGGGAGCGAATGTAGATAACTTATCTACATTCGTTTTAGAAACATTAAAGCCATATATAATATGGTAAAATCATTTCTGCAGCCGCTTTACGTACAACGACATGTGTATGGTTATGATTCCCCACTGTTATGAATATGAATATCATATTAAATTGGGGGAGCTCAAAAGGCCTAAGCCTAGGAAGGTAATCCTATAAATAAGAGCCTAAAGACCCCAGGTAAACACTTTGAACTTATTTACGAATACTGCCCACACTGTGCACACACTCACGCCTTGACTAGAAGCCTATTGCTTGTGCGCGGTGATTGGGACATCGGCAACAAGCCAAGTATACACTTATTATACACTGTCTCTGAGCGCATACCATACGGTATAGCAATATGATCTTTCTAGGACCGAACATTGGCGCCGTCTGTGGGGAAGATAAAATTTGACTCCCATACCACGATGACGAACACTCGTTCGACATCCAGCATTGCCCAAATGCCACCGCGCCAGTCTGCACTGGAACAACTCCAGGTAGCCGCAACCCCTGTACTGGTGGACGTGCAAGTTTAAGGAGTCTGCATTCAGGGACCGACTCCCAGACCACAGCCCAACATGACAGCGGCTACAGCCCGCCCACCTCCACACATTGAGCCACCGTGAGACATGACCACGATGGCCATGAATGCCATCCTTCAAAGGCTGCAAGAGATGGAAAATAGATTCCTGACTCAGCAGCGATTAGATTCCCAAAGGATGGCGGCATTGGAGACCGAGCTGAGAAATCGGAACGTAGAGGAACGACCTGGAGGAGCTGGTCAGGTCCTAAATGGCGGATCTCAACATCAGAACGCCGAAGGCGCCCAGCATCAAAACGTTGAAGGCCGACCTAGAGGGAACGACATGTTGGTGATGGTAGGCCGCAATGTCAGAACGCGGCCACTGTCGAAGGAAATGCACAGAACGTGCAGAACCTTAACCTTGGCCACAACCAGAATGGTGGAGGGCCAAACGACCACCAAGACGAGAATTTTCTAAACGATGAGGAGGCTAATGATAGCCCATTCACTGAGAGGCTCATGAACTTGGCTATACCGCCGAGGTTCAAGAGCACCAGGATACCTCCGTACGACGGAAGTCAGGACCCAGAAGTCCATTTAGAGGCTTTCAAAACCGAGATGTTGTTCAACGGGATCATTGGACCTATTAAGGCCAGAATCTTCGCAACGACATTGACTGGTCAGGCGATGACCTGGATAACCAGGCTTCCCAGGAGCTCAATCGACTCGTTTGAGGACCTAGCCCAGAATTTTCGACTGAACTTTGCAACGAGCAAGGTGCATCCAATGCCGGCCTATGCTCTGGTAAGAATCCGGCAGAAGGAGAGTGAATCGCTGAGGAAATACCTCGACGGGTTCAAGGATGCCACCCTCAAGGTTCGGGGTTTGACTGAAGCAGTGCACCTTCACCTAATCATCTCGGGATTAGATGGTGACTCTCCACTTGCGAAATCCATCTACAAGAACCCGGTAGGTGATCTGGAAGAGATCCGGTGAAGTTCGGATAAATACATTGACGTGGAAGACATGCAAAAAGTCTACGTGGATTCTCGGGGTTGAAGTCCGACACGTCGGAGTCCGAGTAAGAAAAACAACAAAGACCGGGACCAGAAGGGGTCGAAGAAAGGGAAGGACACTTGTGATAAGAGGTCTGAAGATCGGTCTCCAAGGAGGAAATATGATGACTATACGCCTTTGAACATGTCCAGATCTAGATATGGAAGGAGGTGGCTCAGACCGAGATGCACAATGTCGAGAGACCTCGACCCCTCAAAGCTAAGAGCGGGTTAGACAAAAACAAATACTGCGTCTTCCATGATCAGAACGATCACATTACGGATGACTGTTGGGACCTCCGAGATGCGATTGAAAAGCACGTCAGAGAGGGGAATTTGAGGCAATATATCATCCGAACCCAGGGCAAGAAGAATAATAAACAAAGGAAAAGAAGCCGGAGCCAAAGTCGAAGCCCGAAGAGAGAGGATAGAAAGGATCAAAGACAAGACCGCCCTACCAAATGCAAAGAGGTCGAAGATAAGGATGAGGCTTTTCCCGAAGCCGAATTCGAGTGCAACGTGATAAGTGGAGCTCTGGGCGGGGGTGGAGACACGGCTAATGCGAGAAGAAAGTACCTGAAGGAGGTCATGTCCGTTAGAGACAACCGACCTTCAAGGAAAAAGCCAGCAATCCTGCCCCCCCCCCAAGACTGTTCTTCACTCAGGAGGAACTAGCAATGGTTGTACCCGGACATACCGACGGATTGGTAATCATCGGAGTGCTGGTCAATTGTCGGGTTAAGAGAATCTTTATTGACCACGGAAGCTCGGCGGACATAATTCTCTGGGATGTTTTCCAGAGGATGAACCTGGACGAGAAGGACTTGAAACCATGCGTCACCAAGCTGGTCGGGTTCAACGGGGCGTCGTCCCCTCCAAAAGGTTACATCGATCTAAAGTTGACCTTAGGCACGAAGGACTCATTCCGATTTGGAAGGGTTCGATTCGTGGTAATGGACACCACCTCGTCCTATAACGTGATAATTGGCCGACCTACAATACACGACTGGGATATGCTAATCTCCACCAAGCATCAAGCACTGAAGATGTCGGGTCCCAATAATGAGGTCGTCACTATAAAGGGAGATCAAAAAGAATCCAGTGAATGCTACTCTGAGACCCTGCGAATCAATCAAGGTGGTCCATCATCTCCTCCTCGTCTAAAAAATGGAGAAACTAAGGACAAATCGTTACTCCCATGTGGCACCGAGGTAAATTTGATCGAACTAGACATGAGGGAGGAGCTCTAAGCACTTCGGCCAGAACCACAAGGAGAGTTGGAAGACGTCAATATTGGGGAGGACGGTAAAGGGCACACCAAGGTGGGAAAAAGCCTGGAGACCGGATCCAAATAGGAGTTTGTGTCCTTCTTAAAGGAAAAACCTGACGTGTTTGCATGGAAGGCCTCGGAGATCCCAGGAATAGACCCAAATTTTTGTTGCCACAAGCTCTCCATGTACCCCGGATCGCAACCATTGTCCCAAAAGAAGAGGAAGATAGGATATGACCGACGTCAAGCCTTAAGTGAACACGTCGACGAGCTTTTAGAAGCCAGATTCATCAAGGAGATACAGTACACCACTTGGCTATCCAACGTGGTGATGGTAAAGAAACCAATTGGAAAGTGGAGGATTTGCATGGACTATACCGACCTCAATAAGGTCTTCTCGAAGGACTCATACCCGATGCCAAGCATCGACCATCTAGTTGATGATTTGTCAGGATTTCAACTATTATCTTTCATGGACTCATACTCTGGGTATAATTAAATCCCATTGCACCCAGATGACCTCGTAAAAAATGCCTTCATCTCAGAAAAGGGAACTTTTGCTACAACGTCATGCCTTTTGGCCTCAAAAATGCAGGGGCGGCTTACCAAAGGATGATGAACCGCGTTTTTCAAGCACAAATTGGAAGAAACCTAGAGGTATACATTGACGACATGATCGTCAAGTCAATGCACACATCGGCACATATTGCCGACCTCAGGGAGACTTTTGAGCAGCTAAGATCTCGCAAGATCAGGTTGAACCCAGCCAAATGCACTTTTGGGGTACCAGCTGAAAAATTCCTGGGCTTTATGCTTACCAACCAAGGAATAGAAGTTAACCTCGACAAATGCAGGGCCGTCCTCGAGATGAAGCAGCCGGAGAGTGAGAAAGAAATCCAGCAGCTCACAGGTCGCCTGGCGGCCTTGGCCAGATTCCTGCCTAAATCGGCAGAAAAGGCCCTGCATTTCTTCAAGCTCCTCAAAAAAGAGGCAGAGTTCGGATGGGGGGAAGAATGCAAAAAGGCATTCGAAAATATTAAGAATTGCTTAGCCACTCCTTTTGTGCTTGTCAAAACCAGAGCCTGGAGAAACGTTAATCTTGTACCTATCTGTGGGGGAAGAGGCCATCAGCGCCGCTCTGGTACGGGAGACCGAAAAATCACAATAGTCGATCTACTTCGTAGGTCAGACTCTGCAAGGACCAGAACTTCGTTATCAGAAACTCGAAAAGGTAGCATTCGCTCTGCTTACCATGGCAAGGAGGCTCCGACCTTACTTCCAAGGTCATCGAGTTGTTGTGCGAACAAGCCAGCCTATCAGGCAAGTACTACACAAGCCGGATCTAGCAGGAAGGATGATCAACTGGACTGTCGAGCTCTCTGAGTTTGACATGTCATATGAGCCACGACAAGTAATCAAGTCGCAGGCGTTGGCCGATTTCATCTTGGAGTAACCCCATCCAAAGAGCGGGGAGAAGGGAACGAAGATATTTGGATAATATATGGGATTGTGTAAGCCAAAGAGCACGGAGCAAAGAGGATAAAAATCCCAAGTGAATTGCAGTTGGTTACTTCACAGGTTGAAGGAAAATATCAAGCTAAAGGTCCTTTCATGATGAAGTATCTCCAACGGGTTAAGGAGCTAGTAGCCGAGTTCGACGAGGTGTTAATCCAGTACATACCTCGAAACGAAAATAGTAGGGCAGACATCCTATTGAAACTCACCAGCTCGAAAGGCTCAGGAAACCATCGCACTATAGTACAGCAGAGCATCCTGGAGCCGACTTGCGTAATGGTGATAACTGATACTGAGGACTGGAGAAGGCCAATAGTAGCTTACTTGGAAAAAGGAGTCCTGCCAGATGAAACACAAGAGGCTAGAAAACTCGTAAGGAACTCGGCATGCTTTACCATAGTAGAAGGGCAACTCTACAAAAAGGGTTTCTACACACCTATGCTGAAATGTCTAAATAAGAATGAAGTTGAGTATGTGCTGACCGAGATCCATGAGGGCATAAATTGACACCGCATGGGAGGAAAAAATCTAGCCAGAAAGGCGCTAAGAGCAGGATACTACTGGCCTACTATGGAGGCAGATGCGAATGAGCACGTCAAAAGGTGCAAACAGTGTCAAAATCACGCACTAATCCTTCGTGCACCCCCTGAAGAGCTGCAAACTATCACGGCACCATGGCCATTCTTCAAGTGGGGGATGGACTTGTTGGGACCCTTCACCGCGGCTGAAGGACAGCTCAAGTGGTTGATAGTGGCAGTCGACTACTTCACCAAATGGATCGAGGCCGAACCCCTCACTACCATCACCTCGGCAAGGGTACAAAGATTCTTTGAAAGAATCCTGATTAGCCGATTCGGGATTCCCGCCGAGATCATCACGGATAATGGGACGCAGTTCGCTGTTAAAAAGTTCCAGGAGCTAATGACCGACTTCAAAATCACACATCGGTTTGCTTCAGTGGAACATCCTCAGACTAATGGACAAGCTGAGTCTGCCAATAAGGTGATTATCAATGGGCTCAAGAAAAGGCTATTCGAAGCCAAAGGAAATTGGGTGCAACAACTACACCTCGTCTTGTGGGGTTACAGGACAAGCACCCAATCTGCCACAGAAGAAACCCCCTTTAAGCTTACATATGGGTGTGAGGCCATGATTCCGGTGGAAATCGGCGAACCATCTTGGAGGAGGGTATAAAGATTACAAGGAACTGAAGGTCAGAAAAGGGAGGCACTCACTGTAGAACTCGACCTATTGGATGAATGCTGGAAGAACGCCAGATACAAGAATATGATGGCGAAGCGCTTAGTAACTGCTAGATTTAATAAGAAGGTCAGACCCCGGTCATTTTAGAGCGGTGACTTAGTGCTAAGGAGAGCGGACATCGGCAACAAAAATGCCAGAGATGGAAAGCTGACTGGGAAGGCCCCTACAAAATCAAGGATAATTTGGTAAAGGGAGCCTACACCTTGGAAAAATGAGCCTACACCTTTGAAACTATCTCCAAGAAGCCAGTGAAGAGAACTTGGAACGCGGACAAACTGAAGGTCTACTATAGTTAGACCTAAAAGTCTAACTTTCGAGATGAGACAAGCTCTTAAGCTCAGCCAATAGTTAGATTTACTTCTACGAAAATAAGACGAGCTCAGAAGCTCAGTCAATAGGTAGATTTATTTCAAAGCAAATAAAACGAGCTCTTAAGCTCGGCCTTGTAAATAGATTTCATTTGAAATGCAAATAAAATGAGCAGTTGCCTTAAATTCTATCATCAATGCATATCGATTTCTACTCAAGTAATTGAAGCCTTAAGAGTTTCACGATCAAACAAAGGAGTAACAATTTTGTTGACGAACAAAAGATAATCCTAGATCGGTTAACAAAACCTCGGCAAATCGCAAGTCGAGTAGAACGAGATCGAAATTGAACCTCGAACATAAAAGTAAAGGGGAAGTAAAGCAATGAACCTCGAACATCAGTTATGATCACCTCAGCACCTGCCGAACTTCCGCCGAGCACCGCCTCAACTCGCCGCTTTTTGGTGACCTCGGTGTTAGAAGAAGGGACTTCCTTGGCTTTCCCCTTCCCAGTCTTCTTGGGCAAAAATTTCTTGTATTCAGCACTCGTCATGCTAACTGCAAAAGAAGGAAAGATCAGGACTCAAATCAAAAGAAATGACGAAAACAAGTCATAAAAGAAAGTCACATACCAAGCTCACAGAGGAGATCCTCTCCAAATTCACCGACTATCTGACTCAAATCGATAATGCCAAACTTCCGGGTATAACCAATCAGGACGGGCGCCGCCAGTCTCTCTGAATCTGAGCGAGCTACTACCCTGAAGTATATCCTTAAAACCCTTAAAAGATTGGGAGTAGGGGATAAAAATACCCCGATTTGGAGCGCCTCAGAGAGTCACCCAACCCCTTCTTTCCTTAGCCTCAGCACCAGTCCGGGCTGTATATACATCAAAAAAGTGGAAAAAGAGGCAAACTGTACAAGGAAGACAGAGGTAGGCGCAGACTTGTTCAAAACCTCGGATGAAGGCCCAGGAGTTAGGATGGAGTTGAGAAGGCGCAATCCGAAGTCTATGAATTACAGCCATCTGGAACTCAGTGAAGGGAAACTGAATCCCTAACTTAGTGATCAGATCTCGGTAAAGAAAAAAGAAGTAAGGCTCGTCCAAAATAGGCCTCGCATACACTGGATAGTCACCCGTGGGAGCATGTCCACCCCACTGGGGTCTCCAAATAGAAGTTGGGCCACGTCAGCAGGAGACATCATGGATCGCATGTGAATGATCTCAAGAAGAACCCAATTTTGGACGTCGGACTCCTCCATCGTTGTGGTCCTGGAACACGAAGGGTGAGGGTCAGTACAAAAATCATCCAAATCCGACCTGGTATCTCCGAGATCGGATGGCAGTGAGCATAGACTCCACGAAAACGGAATGGAGCTATCAGAACTGCTGACAAGGTCAACAAACGGTACCCGACTTTAAGTAGAATCATCAAGGCAAGAAGGAATGACTGATTCAGGAAAACCTAGTGTGGTCGAAGAAAGACTGGAGGAGCTATCACTCAAACCAAAAGGAGGAATCCGATCCAGAATGGACCTCGGACCCGGAACTACCTTGGAGGACGGCAAGATATAGGACAAAGAGACAGGATCGGGAGAGGAACTCAACCCAGGAATTGGAGGACTCTCTAAAGGAGGGTTATTGGTGCCAAAATTAAGCTGATTTTGACGACCCCCTCCTCTACGACCTCTCCCTCTCCTACCAAGGCCTCCCCGGGATTTCCGACGACCTCCCCTATTACCACGAAGAAGCTGTTGAAGCTTTTCCTCCTCGGTGTACTCTTTACCAAAGAGCCAAAACTGAACAGCCGGAGGTAACTGCCTCACTACCTCCTCACTCACTTCATCACCTCTGCCAGAAGCCCGGCCAGAAGAAGAACCAGGGGCACTCATTAGGAACCCCCCAAAAAAAAAGAGAACAGAGAATCTCTCAAACGAAGCGGACAGAAAGAACACAAGATCATTACAAAATAAAAACACTAACTCTAGAATCCCAAAGCTATACGGCCAAACAAACAGCAAAACATGCACTAGGCAAAATACTCGAGACGATGGAGTAAATGAAGGAAGTAAACTAACACTTGAAACAAAAAAATGAAAGGAAGAAGAGATAAGGACTGAGAAGAAGGTTAAAAACGAAGGGAGACCCATGAATTCAAAGAAACGCGCCTGAAAGTGGAGAGAAACTAAGCAGGAAAGTGGAGTGCAAAGGGTAACACCGATGAACGAGAATCCTGTACCAGTTTGAAAACTGGTATTTAAAGGGGAAGCAAAGCCACAGGCGCGAAGATGAAAGGACCTCAAACCGTTCAAGTAGCCATGGGCAAAAAGGTAAAATCACTCCTGCATGATTTAATGTGCTTAATCATGTACTATGCAAGGCTCAGTACGGCGCGCCTTGCACGATGCACGAAATGAAAGGTCAGGTTGATATGATAAGACCAAACTCCGACCTACGATCTCCAATTTGTTCGTAACATTGCGTGTCAGACCAAAGCTCGGCCAGAAGGCCGAGGCTGAAAGTCGCGATGTGACTACGAACTTCAACTCGGCCCAGCATGATGAGACCGAAAGATCCGACCAAAGCAAGGCTGGAAGGCATGAAACGAACTCTGGGAAAACTCGACATGCTGCAACTCGACTTCATATACAAACGCCAAGGAAGATCAAGAAGCATCACGAGAACGATCTTAGCAAAGGTAATTCTGACCTAGAACACAGACGTCAAAGAATCAAAAAGCTCTAAATCGAGACCAACGAACTCGGACAAATCATATCTGAGATGTCTCAGCAACACCTCGGCATTTCGAGCCTCGAAATACCGAGCTGAGGGGCAACTGTTAGGGATATCAATATCATATCCCAACTACCCACCTAAGAATCTATTAAGAGATAGAGTCATAAGCATCTCAACAACTCTAAAACAGTCAGAGGGAACAAAATAAGGATCAGATCCCAACAGAAAAGGAGTTGAATCCTCTTGAATTGGGGGAGCTCAAAGGGCCCAAGCCTAGTAAGGTAATCCTATAAATAAGAGCCTAAAGATCCCAAGTAAACACTTTGAACTTATTTACTAATACTGCTCACACTGTGTACACACCCACGTCTTGGCTAGAAGCCTATTGCTTGTGCGCAGTGATTGAGACATCGGCAACAAGGCAAGTATACACTGATTATACACTATCTCTGAGCGCATACCATACGGTATAGCAATACGGTCTTTCTAGGACTGAACACTCACATTTAATGCTTTATCCTTTGTATGGTTATGATTCACCGCATTTAATACTTTCAAGTATATATATGACAAGTATTTGATTGTTGCACATACAACAGTTACACTTATTAATCATTAATTGCCAATAAATGATAACCGTTGATTGGCGGAAATCAACGGTTAGGATTTGGTGTCAAATTTCAAAATTTGACACAGGTGTCAATGGATCCTATCCCATATATGTATATATATATATATAGGAAGGATATTCTTACTACCAAAATTTTCTACTACCAACTTACTACCTATCTAATCTCCATTGGATCAACATTTTCTCTTTTTTCAAAAACTTTTTAGCATTCTCTCTCTTTGATCCAATGGTGATTAAATAGGTAGTAAGTTGGTAATAGAGAATTTTGGTAGTAAGAATATCCCTCTTCATATATATATATATATATATATATATATATATATATATAATTTTAATTTTTTTAAACATTTTTCTCTTGGTTTATATTTTTAAATTTCATATCTAGTTTTTACATAAACATTAAATTAAATAATTTTTAAGAAACTATAAACAAGAATACAAGATGATTAAGTAATCATGGATATATTAATATATAGATAATTGAGAGAGGGAGGTCGTGACCTTGTTCAGGCATCGTGTCCACTGGCTACGGTGGAGGACGGCCTTAAGCGTGTATTGCCGACCACCTAATTTAGAATACATGGTCAAATACGTATAAGTCAATTTCCACACACGCAGAGATCAACCATTGATTGAACCTTCCTATGCTACAATATCATATTATCATTTACTCTAGTTTTTTATACTGGTCTCTCCGGTATCACGTGTTGGATGCTACTTTGACCCATGAATGAGGATAAGTAAGTGTTATGATCCCAAAGATTGTTAAAAAAAAAAAAAAAAAAAAAAAAGGTAATCGGCTAATGTTTTCTACGTCATAATAATGCGACTTTGATACTTTACCAAAAGAAAAAGCTTGTTGGACACTGGACAGCGACTCCTAGGGAGAGCCTTTCTCCATTAATATTATAGATTTTTCCCCTTCGCATTCATTTACAAAGTTACAAATTTAATGATTGCACCTTTCTTTTCGAAAATGCAATCATGAATATACTGTAACTTCTTGTTGCGATAAATGTTAAATTAATTCACATTAAATTATACAAGTGTAAAAGTAATAATAATAATTAAGCGGTCCTCTCTCTACACCTAATTATATCTCATCATTTATGAAATTACTGTACACACAAAAGTTAACAAAAACCGAATCAAGAATTTTAGAGTGCCTTCAATCTGAGAGCACTGTGATAACGTAGGATTTGTATGCTCCAGGATTTATGGAAAAAAACGCTGAAAAAGGTGCATTATAAATTATTGCCCAAAGACTTGAAGCCAAAGAAAATAATATATGTGCCCATCAAGTACAACAATAACAATAAGAGAAAATAAAGGGCAAAAATATTAATATATTGTTTTTTAATTAAAAAATTATGAATTTATTTCAATTTTAAAAATAATTATGCATTTATTACACAATGTCACGTCTCATTTGGGCGTCACATATCATGCCCAAGAAGGACGTCACGTCCTAGTGGGTCACGTCCAAACCAAACGTGACATGTGACGTCCAAATGAGGCGTCACCCACCAACCCTATAAAATTCCCCATTTTTTCATTTTTACCATTTCTCTCACTTTAATCTCTCTCTAACCAAGTTGTGCTCTAGACCATATGTGGAATTTTCCGTAGCGAAGTTCTGCTAACATAAGTAAGTTCTTAATACCTGCTATGTATACGTCTAAATTACACTGATGCGTTACGAATATGTTAGGACTTATCGTATATTAGTGACTTAGAAATTTTGTACCATGCTATGAATGCTTTAATGACTTAGGATTTTTTTTTGTTACGTAGCTATTATTATTATTTAATTATGTATTGGTGTTTAGTGTATATGTGATTTAGAAAATAGTAATAGTGACTTAAGAACTTTTTAGTGACTTAGGTATTATTATTATTATTTAATTATGAAATAATTAGTGACTTAGGTATTAGCAATATGTCATTACGAATTAATTAGTGTCCAAGGTATTATTATTATTTCATTACAAATAAATTAGTGTACTATGTATTAATATTATTTCATTACTTACGATTGTAGTAAATATGTAGGATTTATGCTTAATAATTTTGATAGTAAATTAGGGCTTTGCTTAATTAATTTGTAAATAAAATTTGCTGTTATATGTGATTAATTTCAATGTTGTTTTATATAGCTTTTTTATCATGGGTGATTCATCATCATCTGGGGGTTCTGCATCCGATCACGAGGCAGAGCCTACCGATCCTACTATGTATATCATACCTGGGTTGTATAGATGGGAGGTCATTCGGAAGAGGACGCAAAGTGCCCATATTTCACAGCGGGTGTGGAATATGAAACATGTGCGTCAGTTGAAGACCAGGCATGGCAAAGTACAGGGGGGCCACCTACCGGCGCTATTCCAGATGTGGTCGTCGACTACCTCACACAGGCTGGATTTATACATGTTGCATGCGGCATATCCAGGTATACAATTTCCGACTTTACAATTTATGTAGTTATTCAATACAATGAAATAACATGTGATAATTGTATAATTTATTTCAGATTGATGCCCCATTGATTAGTGCTCTGGTCGAGAGGTGGAGGCCAGAGACATATACTTTTCACATGACACAGGGTGAGATGACTATCACCTTACGGGATGTGGCTGGCATACTGGGATTGCCTAATGACGGGCATATCGTTATCGGATCTACATATGAGGATTGGCCTGCTATTTGTGCTGTTATTTTTGGTGCGGAGCCACTGGCGAGTGAGTTTCATGGATCAGGAGACCTACGCATCTCATTTTTTGATCGTTTGTATACCCGGTGGAGTGATGCAGCTGGGGATCATGATCGAGAGATTTATTTGACGAAGGCGCACATTGCCCGCATGCTAGGGTGTTGGTTACTAGCAGACAAGTCTAGAGGTAGTAACATAAGTTGTCGTCTAGTCTCGTTGCTTGGGGGAGATTTGATGAGATTGGTCGTTTCAACTAGGGATCTGCGGTTCTGGCACACTTGCTCAGGAATTCGTGCGAGTGTACAGATGCCAGTCGATCTGACATGGGTGGGTGCCACATTCTTGTACATATTTGGGCATGTATTCGATCTCCACCCATTGCTCCACCCCTTCCTCCTCCTCCTGTCCCTGGCATGCACTATGGATGCCGGTATGGTTTGTCAAATTCAATCGTATTCACTTTAGATTTATGTAATTACTAATTGTATATTCACTTAATGATTTATGTTTCTCATTACAAGTTTAATACTGTCAGGTGGTTTAAGCCGCATGAGGTTGTACATTATCAGGTATATTTGCTTAATGATTTATGTTTCTCATTACAGATTTAATACTAATTGTATATATGATTTAATGGTTTATGTTGTACATTGTATATTTGCTTAATGATTTATGATTCATCGTCAACCACTTGCAAGTTGCAAACTAATGTATTGTTCAGATTGCCATAACCTTGTGGTGATCTGAGTGATAAATTGGTTACGTTGAAGACTTAACTTCTGACGAATTCTCTGATGCAGTTCGTCAATGGTTGCATTGTGTTGGATATGTTCGACATTTTTCAGCTTCAAACATGACACCTCGTCAACCTTCTACCTTCCTACCATTGTAATATAACACAACACGAACAGAATCAGAATGTGAACTCATTTTAAAATGGAATAACAAATAAAATAAGTACAACTAAATTTACGCTTAACAATTATGTATGTAAAATGTAAGAATTGATGGTAGAGAAGAGATGTGAAGAGTGCATAGAGTGGTAGGGGATTATATAGAGTTTTTTGACCCATTCATGCCCATGAGGCATCAGGGCTGCATGTGTCACGCCCAAAGTGTTAGGCGTCACTCATGTGGGTATCACGCTTAAATGGGGCGTCACAATTTGAACATGACACTGTGCATAAGGTTGGCAAAACAAGCTAACCCTACCTAACCCACGTTCAACCCGAAAAAAATGAGCCGGGTTAGGGTTGGCACAAAAAATAAATGAGCCAGAAAACGCAACCCAACCCGACCTGAGTCGGAGGATTGGCTTGCGGGTTGGCTCGAAAAAATGGAAAAAAAATAAAAATAAAATCCCATTGATGCTGTAACTTCTAGATTTTTTTCCTAAATTATTAATTCATTCAATACAAAGACATTATACTATACAGATAAACCATATAAAATCCCTTTTGCATTTGAACTTGGGCTTATTGGCAGTTGACACTACATTCACTGTCACACATACTATAAAAAAGGTCCTTAATGCACATTTTTGGACTTATTGGTAACTCTAGGGTATTTTCGTTTTGGTCTTTGGAATTGGGTTTTAGGTTTTAGCTTTCCACTGTACCTTCATTAATTTTTATACTTTTATATTAAAAAAAAACCATAACCCGCGAGCCAACCCATTTGACCCGTTGGTTGGCTCGATTTTTTTCGAGCTGAAACGAGTCGGACTGACTCGAGTTACTAACTCATTTTTCCTAACCCAACCCGGCTCATTTTAGTCGGTTTACGATGGGTTGACTCATTTTTGCCAAGCCTAACTGTGCAGCAGTAGATTCGAAATTATTTTGAAAACTATAATAAATTCATAATTTTTTTATCAAAAAGCAATATATTAATTTTTTTGCCGAAAATAAAGTAAGACAAAAAGGGAGAGGATTAAAACTAAGAGATTATCCATTAAGTTTTTGAAATCTTCCAAAAAAATTTAAATTTGAAGAACTTTAACGTCTATGAATTACATAAAGAGAATTATCTACTTTGGTCTCTAATTTCTATTTTTCTGAGCTATTACTATTAAATACTCATTTAAAAATAAAATAAATATAAATAAGTGCTAACTTTATACTATAAAATTATATTTTTACTTTAAATAATATTTACAATATTAATCTTTAATAAAAAATAAAATATGAAAAGTACCAGTTAATACATTCATATCAATAAAATAAATGAAAGAGAATTTTAGAGGATAAAACCATAATTCCTCGTCAAGGATGTGCATGACAATCATTGTGTTTTTTAACCCTAATATTAAAGAAATTTTTTTTTTACTTCTATGCTTAAGCAGAGTTTCTGAGTAAAAAACATATTTGATAACATAATTTATTTCTATTCCTATTAAAAGAGAATATATATTGATTACCAATATATATATATATATATATATATATATATATATATATTTTTTAAGTTGAAAAGAGAATATGTATTTAATAAATAATGTATATTTAATTCTCATAAAACATTATAAAATCATAAATTTAATAAATAGTATGTCAGAGAATAATAATAAAAAATATTTATTACTTTTTCCAATTTGTGTTTAGTTTATTTTCCGAAATAGAAAAATAAATTGATTTTATCAATCATTATTTCTAATTACTTTTGTTCCCCAAACTAAAAAACAAATTGGGAACATTATTTGTAAACACCCCATGTTGACTGGATTTATTCTCATTTCATTATTTTTTAGACAAAAAGTGAATTTTTTAGAAGATTTAGTTTAATCGTGACGGGTGGCTAACTCTTTGCTTTTGTTTGTAATAGTTTTTTTTTTTTTTGGTTAACTGAAATCGTTATTCTTTTTTTAGTGAAATACTGAAATCGTTTTAATTCTGACAGTTTGATGATTCAGGGAGGATATTCTTACTACTAAAATTTTCTACTACCACCTTACTACCTATCTAATCACCATTGGATCAACATTTTCTCTTTTTTCAAAAACTTTTTAACATTCTCTCTCTTTGATCTAATGATGATTAGATAGGTAGTAAGTTGGTAGTAAAAAATTTTGGTAGTAAGAATATCTCCCTCTTTTAAAATTACTCACTGCAATTTATTTTAAATTTCATATATAAATTAATTTTTTTATATATATTAATAATAAAAAAGGTGATTGAGTTATGATATCTTGCTGCTAACTTCGTAGTTTTTATGTAGAGCTAGTTATTTTGACTGCGACAATACGATGATTTAAATTTATTTTTAATAATAAAAACAATAATACTACCAAATAAATTGTGAGCATTTGATTACCAAAAAAAAAAAATTGAGCATTTGAAGTTATATAATTATTCATTTTTTGTCGCTTTAAAAATATAAAGGAATCAAAATTGACCCGATATTAATCAAAAGTGTGGCTGGGATGTGATAACTTGCTAACCCTATAATTTTAATGTCGAGTCATTTGAACTGCGATCATCTAAATTTAATGATTCAAACATTATTTTAAATAATAATGACGATAACGACAATAATAAAAAATAATAATAGCAACAACAATAATGATACCTTTTAAAAAAAGTTACTTTTATGTCCTACTTATTTTAAAAGTGCTTTTTATACCAGTTAAAACTATTTAGATTTAAAAAAAAACTATTTTTTTTTTTGAAAAAAATAATGGCTTTTGACTTTTGCTTTTTGGATAAGCTAAAAATCTTAGCTTTTGCAAAAAGCAGGTTTATTGCTTTTTTTTTATGACTTCTGCATTTTTTAAAAGCAATCATCCAAAAGCAATTTACAATAAAAGTGTTTTTTCTTTAGAAAAAAAAAGTAACTTTTAACGGGAAAAAAGCTCATTCAAACGAGCCCGCCTATTTGTTTCACCTTCTACCTAGTTATCATTTATTGCGAAATAATAATTAATTAATGAGTTTGATTTGAAAAATGATAACCGTTGATTGGCGGAAATCAACGGTTAAGATGTGGTCATAATATTGTGCGTAACATTATTTGTGTGTCACAATATCCTATCTCATACAAAAAAGCTATTGTGTTATTTTGGTTAAAATTCTTTCTTTTTCTAATTTTATCTTATCTAAATTAAAAAAATTTGAAAAATAATTTTCTTAACAAAAAAGGATTTGGTTAAAAAAATATTTTTCTAAATAAAAAACAAATTTGGTCAAAAAAGATTTTTCTAATTAAAAGCAGATTTGGTTGATTACAATAGAAAATTAAATCTGATTTCAATTCAATCCACATGAGAGGAATCAAAATCTCCCTTTCATTAAATTTATGCTATCCTCATTCAATCCTTATTCTTCCAATATTTTAATTCTTCAAAATCACATATTAAATCCTGCAGTAACCTTAAACAAAAAAACTCAAACATTGTTACAAAAAAAACATAATTTAATAGTGATAGGAGTTAAGTAGGTGTTCAAAATTTTTCATAAGCCTATATGTAGGAGGGAATAGCTTGCAATATGCATATGCAATATCAATTTGTGTCATAACATTCATATTTGACATTAAAAACATGAACATGAATAATCATGTGAAATCACATTTTTTTTCTTTTTTTATTAATTTCTTTTTAGATTTATCTTATTTCTTGAGTAGTGCATCACTTGTTTGTCATCGTCAAGATTAGATAAGTTGTAGGACCCAACAAATTCTCCTTTTTTTATGATGATAAATAATTGCCGCAATTAATGAAAAACATCTCTTTAAAACACTAAAAGTAGGGGTGACAATCCGAGTTGGCACGACATAACACACGACACGAATTAGACATGAACACGAATATACTCAACATGAACATGACAAGAAATTGATCACGTTAAAACCTTCGAATAACCCTCAAACTCATAATGTGTCACTTATTGTGCGGATTAACAATACACAATACTACATGAATAACCTGTCAATCCCCAATTGTGTTTTATTGTGAAGATCAACACGACACAATATGATAAGACAAAAATAACTTGTTTATGACATGACATGATAGAAATAACCTGTAACAAAATTAATGCAGATCAATTTCGGATTCACAAGTTGTTATAAGACACGACGCGACACGATTTTTTTGGAGTCAGTTTTTGCTAAGTTTATCAGGAGTATATCAATATGGGGTTTCACACTTGAGGGGAAGTTTATCGGGATATTCAAGTGTGATTGAATATCACATTCGTTGTTACTTAACGGGTTAAGTGAAGAGTCCAAAAGTGAGAAAATTCATTAACCTAATGCCTTACAGTTTTGGATTGAGACACGACTAAACCAGAAATCTTAGGCCTCTCTAATTGAATATATAAACTCAAAATTCAATCTTTTTTAATCTTATATATTCTAAGGCCAGTCTTGTAGCTGCAGCAATTACATCCTCTTTATATCTATCTAAGAGTAAAATTGCATACAATCGGCTTTGACTTTTATCCTTGCAAGAAGAGAGAGCCTATACACAACCGGATTTGCCCATTAATCTTACGTATCCTATCCGTAAAGCAGTTTGGAAATTATTTTTGTACCTTTCCACACGTGGCTTGTTCAGAAGCACAAAGTAATTTCTGAAAATATTTGAGTAAGCTTAAAAGCAAAAATTTATGTCAAAGTTTCATCAGATTATTACACAGCGATCAAGTAAACTTTAATGGATGCTGTTAGCACCAAGAAAACTATCTATTAGGCACTTAGTACAATTTCTTGTTTTGGGTCACTATGGGTGTGGCCATTGTATTTCAATGTGTGAGCATTCAAGGCAGAAGTAACCTAAGGGACTTTCTATTGATCCATTAATAAAGTCAATAAATTTTCATGCTTAAATTTTTTTTAATTGAATGCAGTGAGTAAATCAAAAATATTTCTTCCGAAGAAAATTAATTATTAATGTATAACCATTCTAAAAATAATCGTAACATCGTGTATAATAATCCGTCATCGTATGAGGGCGTTGTTAAGCCAAGGATTACACCACCGTTCACACCTAAGCTGTTAAAAAAGATCAAAGTTTCATATTATGTTGTGTTGCTCATAAAATTAAGTATATATGTTTTAAATTTTATCTTAATTGTTACTGAATCATTACATTTTATTTGGCTTGTATGTGAAATTATGTTGGGAGTGAGGTCATGAATGATTTTAGAATATTTTACTAGAGGATTCTCTTAATAAATGTTTTTTTTAGTTTTAATTATTGGTTTCTAGACTTATATGTCATAGAGCAAGTTTGTTTGGACTTGCAGAAAAAATAGCTTTTATCTCTTCTTATCGAAAATTAACCTCCAAAATCAAGCTTTATACCGTTTATTAATGCAAGTATAAATGATGTGCTTCCTTTGGTAACGTAGCTATTTGTAGTTGGGTCTGTACCACTGAAGACTTATTTAGCTGATGGGGATATTGATCTAACGGTATTCGGTGACAATCAGAATCTGACAGACAGTTTGGTCCAAGAGATAGTGCATATTTTAGAAAGAGAAGAGAAGAATGAGGATGCTGAATTTAGTGTGAAAGAGGTTCAGTATATCCCGGCAGAGGTATGTGTTTCTTATCAGCTGGATTCACGGTTCTCCAATGCATTTTCATATTTGACAATAGTGTATATAACGCTCTGACAAACTTCAGAAGGGAAGTTGTGTGATTTCCATTTTCTAGGTTTGACTGTGTAACTTTTTGAGTGTTCTGAATGTTGTTAGTGGTTTCTAAAATTGATGCAAAATTTACCAATTCTAAGCACGTTGGCAGCATACTTGACTTTTTGTCTTCAGACCAGATAAGGTAGCATTGTATGTATGTGATTGTAGTCAGAATGAAGAAGGCAAGATGAGGAAGATTCTTTTGAATTGTGGTGTTAAGCAATTCTTCACTTTTTTGTCATGAAACTTCTCTTTTAGTTGTTGAAAGAGATTTCTGGCTTAGCTACTTAGAAATTCCTTATTACAGTGTTTTAACTTTCTACTATATAGATTCATATATTGACTTAGCTGATTCTAATATGCTTAGGTCAATAGACCTATTGTTGCACTTTAATCAGCAGGTTGATTGTCTTGAGCAAGATAAGTGGAAAGCCTAGTCATATTCTCAATTGTGTGTGTGTAATTATGGATATAAATGATATTCCAAAAACCAAAATCTCAATCAATTATAGCTTTTAATGGTTGAATTGTATATGCAAAATTGCGTATATCATTAAATGCTTGCATGGATACTAAATCCTAGTGTTTTTTTTTATGATGTTTATATATTTCAATGTTATCCTAACTATTTTGGGATAAATGTGTTGTTAATTATATAAAGGTAATTGAAAAAACCATTTATTTCTACCATCCCGTTTAAATGCTGCTTGATAGTTTTGTCCACATCCTTACCCTTCACGCATTTCTTATTCTTGTTCAATGGCAGGTGAAGATCATAAAGTGCTTAGTGGAAAATATTGCAGTTGACATATCTTTTAATAAGCTTGGTGCTTTATGTACACTATGTTTTCTTGAGGAGGTGATTCATTTTGACTCAAGTTCTGACTGTCATGCATATTTTTTCTTTAATAGATAAATCTAACAAATAGTTTTCTGTTCCAGGTTGACAGTTGGATAGAAAAGAATCACTTATTCAAACGCAGTATTATACTAATAAAAGCTTGGTGTTACCATGAAAGTCGCATCCTGGGTTCTCAGCATGGACTTATTTCAACCTATGCACTAGAAATTCTAGTCTTGTACATATTTCATGTTTACAGTAG
Source organism: Gastrolobium villosum (assembly GCA_032173675.1). Classification (NCBI taxonomy): domain Eukaryota; kingdom Viridiplantae; phylum Streptophyta; class Magnoliopsida; order Fabales; family Fabaceae; genus Gastrolobium; species Gastrolobium villosum. Next base: position 34,375 of record JAVKPL010016009.1, read on the forward strand.
TACATTTGTTGGACCACTTGAGGTGACAAACTTTTTTGTTTTGGTCTATATATTATAGTGACTTATGAAGAGGGAATAAAGGAAAATTTATGTTATTGTGATCCTATTGCTGGTATATCTTAGGTACTTTATCGATTCTTGGAGTTCTATATTAAAATTGACTGGAATGAATACTGCGTTAGCTTATGGGGACCAGTGCCAATAAGTTCACTTCCTAATATGAGAGGTATGTGAAAAAAAAATTATTGTGTTCATCATATCTCTGTCTTGAATAACATGTTCTCTTCATTGTGGCTGATAACATTTTTTTCTCTCCCATTTTCCTGAATTCATAATCATGACAGCTGAGCCTCCACGAAAGGATCGCCAAGAGTTGCTGCTGAATGAAGCGTTTCTTAATGCTTGCCAGTCCTATTATGGAGTTCAACCAAGCTGCCAAGAAAATGAAGAGCAGCCTTTTGTTTCCAAATACTTAAATATTATAGATCCTTTGCGTGTGAACAATAACTTGGGGCACAACATTAGTAAGGGCATTTGAATTTAAACCCAAGCTAAAACAATTATTTTTCCTAAAGATGATGTTTCTATTGCACTTGAAATAAGTTGTAGCTGGAAGAATACAAAAGTAAAGCATATTTATTTGTTCCTTAGATACAGATGCTGCATGGTGTTTTGTGTCTGCAATATATTCTTAATAGCCACGCCTTATTGTTTATTTTTCATCTTAAATCTCGTGATTAAATATGGTTTCAAGAATCATATATATGTCTAGAGCTAATACAGGCAAGCCAATTGGATTACTTTTAAAGAGCTTTATTGCACTGATGAGCTTTTTCTTTCCCCCCCCCACATTTTATTCGAGTGTAATTGTTCAAGAAGATAGCTTATTTTCCTTTTACTTGTATTTCTTCTTCTATCTATATAAGTTCTCTGTCTGAATGTCTGGTTATAAATCTACTCTTCAGGTAACTTCTTTAGGATAAGGAGTGCAATTTCTTTTGGTGCTCAGCGGGTAATGAGAATGCTGAATTTCCCAAAAGAGAATCTAATGCTGAATTTGATTTTTTTTTTCAAGAACACATGGGATAGACATGGTAATGGTTACTGGATTGATATATGCATTTATAATCTTTATTTAAGAAATAGTAATGTTGAAAATTCAACATGTTATGAATCTGAGGTTGAGCGGGCTCAAGCTTCTCATGGGTCTCATGATATTCACCAAGAGCCTGCTAACCACTTGAAAAAATCAACACATATGTTTGGAACCTCTGATGCATCTTCTGTTTCTCAAACCCGGAGCTCAAACACTAGTGGCATATTCACTGGTACCATGCCCTCTGATATTTTGGATGGTGATTTTCTAAGTTACTGAATCTGCAATATGGACGGTTTTGTCAGAATGAACGTATGGCTCATGATCCTCCCCTAGTTATGGATCATGATCCTCCCCTTGATCCAATTACGCCAGTGGAAAGTGTTTCTGGTTTGCATGTGCCTATTGATCAAAGTGTTGCCTTTTTGCTTCGTAGATCTTGTGATGGTATTGGGGCTTACATTCCAGACCCAATAGCCTACTACCAGGTTAATATCTATACCACCCTTTCAAATATGAATGTGCTATTTCTTGTGATTTTTGCTAGCTCGATCACTGCCACAGGAAGGTCTTATCACATTCCTTTTTGTGGTTTGATTCTCTTTAATGGGGGGAAATGTTGATTTTAAGGTTTTGGTCGTGAAATATTTCATAGAGCATAATATGGTTTTAATATTTAAATTCCTGCAGAGGTATTACAGGAGACAACATGGTAGAAGAAATCAGAGAAGTCACATACATGAAAGGAGGGATAATCATGGTCAAAGGGAAGAGAATTGGTTTTAATCCTGGTGATAGAAGTCACCAGTTTTGCGACCAAGTTGAGAAGCCAGGTAAATGGTTATTAGTACTAGTTAGATTTGTCACTACCCTTTTTCTATCAACTTTTATGGTGTATTCATATAATATGAGGGGAAAAAAAGATAGGTCATGATTATAATAAGTGGCTTGAGCTTGGTTCTCTTGGACCACTTCTCAGGTACAAATGAAGCATCACGTCGAGGTGAAGGCTCACATGTTGCTTTTAATGAGCTGGCAAATTTTAGAAGAGATTCTGCATAATCTTCTCCACATTGGGTAATGTTTTATTTTATTTCCTTTTCTTCCCTATGTAGTACTTCTAACACTCGCTTGGATGAATGGGAGATAAAATGTGTAACATCCCGTAAAAATTAGGAATGTATATAAACTGCCATTAGTAGTGTTAATACATGTCTTGAACTCGAAATATATATGTATTGAGGAGGGAATAAATTCGAGTTCGGAAAATCAATTTTGTGCATGCATGTTATTAGGAATAAGTAGGAATATTTTCTGAATTTGAATATTGGTTATAAGTATGTGATTAATTTTAGTTCCATGAATAAACCCTTAGTAAATAATTAGTAGGATATACTGTGTGAGAGGTGAACCTTTAGGGCATTTAATTTTGAACCCATTTCCCATTAAGGGCCACGGCCCAAGGATCCTTGAAGGGGGCTGTAATCACCTCAAAATTATTTCCTAACCTTAGCTAACCCTCACTCATCATAAGAAATCTGCATGGTAGTTGGTCATTGGTCGAGAATCAACCACATGGCAACTCTTATCCACCTTATACACCCATCACATGTGCGCCTAGGGTAAGGGAAAATCCTGATTGAGTTTCTATTTAGATAAAGCAAGTCAGCTTTGTAAGCCTTGTCCAATGAAAGAAAAGAAATCAGCCTGCATGAAAGTCCATTGGTCGAAAATCCTACATCCCTCTCATCCTTTGCTTGTGCGCATGAGTAGGAGAAATCCAAGTAAAGTCTGATCTGTGCTAGCATGTTGAACAGCCTTCAAACATCTATCTCCTCATCTCTAAGCGCTGTGTGAACAAAGCCTTAAACTGGAAGTGGCCTTTTGAGTTAGAAACACACAAACCTGGCCTCTCTCATTCCTATAAACCGTGAAACCTCCAAGAGGAGAAACATCAAGAAAAGTGTACCCCATCCTCTATACAAATCGTGAAATGCATAGAGGAACACCCACCCATTTTAACGCTCATTTCTTCCCCTCATTGTTCGGCTACTCACCCTTCTCCTCTCTTGTTCTATCGTGAAGCAACCGCCAAGGAAGGGAGGGTATTTCTTCATCTCCTTGCTCTCTTGTGCAGTAATCGATTCTGACTGAGGTTTCCCCCTTGAATGCTGCCTAAATACCGTAAATTGAAGAGTAGAATAGGAGGGAATTGGAGCATCATTGGGTCACGGTTTCCTTCAACCGAACTGTACGTAATGGGTGTCCTACAAATGGAAGTAAGTCAAATTTGTAATCTTTCCTTGTTCCTACATGTTCGGCCCTCTCATACGTATAGGAGAATGTTTTCTTTTGGTCATTCAATTCCTTTGAATTCTGCCCCTTTTAGAACAGCCCTGGGATGTAATGCATGTGAGTCTTAAACTAAATTTCTGTGAACAACCATGTAAGCTTAAATGGAATTTTTGTGAACAGCCATGTAAGCCTTAAAATTGAACTTTGGGAACAGCCTTGAATTTAGTATCTGTAAACTGAAATTGGTCTCTTTGTGAGCTTAGAAGTAGCCCTTGTTCTACCTTGTTGGACTGTCCCTTGGGCGAGAGAATTAATTACTGTTTTGTTATTCCTAATCCTTGTCATCATGTTTCGGCTCCCTCTTGTATGCTAGGAAGATAGTTTATTGTGGATATGTTTCTCTCTTTAAATCCTGCCCTTAGAACAGCCTATGGTTTAGTATATGTGAGACCAAGACTGAATTCTTGTGAGCATGGGAATAGCTCCTTTGTTCTATTGTGGAACTGATTCTTTGGACTAAGAAAATTATTAAAAATTATATGTGTTATGAATTTCATAGGCAGCATGTTGAAGCCCTTTATCATCCCCTATGTCATGTAGAAAAGGTTATATAAATGAATAATTCTAGGTACCTAGTAGAGGGCAGAAAATCGATTATGTTTATGTTGGTATTTCTTGTTGTTATTCGTTGGTAAATCAAAGTGAAACCAGAAATTGGTTAGGGTAAAAAGCATGGCAAAACCAAAGTGGTATACATGGCAGAACCTAGGATTTTGCTACAATAACAAGTTAGAATTGGTATGAAGTCAGGAAATTAACTCCTCATGAGAACCATGAGCAAACCGATTATGAACATGGGTTAGGGGGCATAGAATTTATTGTAAATCATAGGAATCAAAGCTTGAAACTCTGTTTTGGTTTTGCTTGTTTAGGTGCGCATCAACCTTAGTGTGTGAATTACTTGGACACACGGGTAAGTGTTTGGTGGTGAGACCTATTGTGACTATTAGCTAGTGTATGGAATTCTGGATTGTTGCTCACATGTGCCTTGGATTCGTATGCTGTTAAAGATTATTTGTATTCTGCCTTTGGACTTGACATGATGGAGATTATGTTTTGGGAAGTATTTGTTATCCGGCAACTTGGTATTAAAAATACAAGAAATATATGCTATTTTGATTATGATCTAGTCATGCATATGCACATCATAATCCATCTGTTTCCGTTTGTGTGTGTGAATCATGTCATGGCATATAGCATTATGCATTCATCTTGGAAACCGAAGTATATAATAAAAGTAAGCATATGATTGAGCACGCATCATATAGGCATCCCTCCGGTACCAGGGTATGGGACACTTGGTTTCAGTCCGCATAGGTCCAGTGGAATTCACCTTTGGGAGCCCTATGGAATCTCCATTGTGTTAGTTAGTAGTACGCGCACTGCAGTGCTATCAGCGTACATTACTTTGGCGTTATATACGCACTTTGATTAGTATTTTGGCGTTATATATGCAATATGATTAGTACTTTGGCGTTACATACGCACTTTGATTAGTATTTTGGCATTATATACGCAATATGATTAGTACTTTGGTGTTATATACGCACTATGAATATATATTAGTATCTGTCTAGAAAAATACATGTTGATGCGACTGTTTTGTAATTTTGTACCTAGTCTAATATTTTGTTGCTTTATTGATTTTACTATCACACTAATGGGATTCTTTCTCACCCCTTTTGGGGCTCAATTTCTATAGATTGCAGGGAGACGAAAAATGATTTTTGATGAAGTATTTGTTTTGGACATGTTCTGCTTGTTTGCTGCTGCTTTGGAAATTATGCTGTTGTCCACTATTTTTGCTAGTTGTTGACTGATTAATGATGTTGATTTAATATTTTGTGATATCGAAAAAATGTCAGAACCTGTCTTAAATTGGTGTATTCTGAGAATTTATGGTCAGCACTTAACTTGTACTGTTCCGGTTATATTTTACAAAAACAATTCATGAACGTTTTGTATGCTAATTTATAAACTGTAGTTGCGAGCACATTGCGAGTTTCGCTTCTGGGGCTACAGACCACCGATTTACTTAGTGTTGTCAGAAGATAACTCTAGATGAGAAAACATTCTTTCTGGAAGCTATTTACAAGCTGGAAATATACAATGTTATCTTACAAACCAACTACTTAAGGAAATTGAAAACTATCCTACTTTTCCAAATCCAATGTGGGAAGTAAACTATGTGCACTGCAAAACTCTCATATGACCTATACCTTAGTAAAGGCCTGCTTCATGAAGAGGTTTTCCTCCATTTTGCCAGCCTGGACAAGAAGATTAGTACTTCTGATGGGTCACGGAAAGAGTACAAAGCATTTGTTTCTCTTGGAATTGAAGTCACTATAATTGGAAAACCTTGGCCTCCTCTCTGTATGACCTGCAGAGATTTGACAAAAGCCATATAACTATCAACTCAGTATATGTGTGTATATACATATGGAAATATTCTGCTAGAGATATTTTCTTTATTGCCATACTCATTAAACTCAGTCATACTCAAAGATCCAATATCATTTTAAAGCAAGCAAGACACAAATTCAACTCTCATGTTCCCCCATTTCTCAAATTAAAAGCTAATAACTCAGCATAAAAAATTATCAACTAAGAGAGAAGGTATTACCAATTAAGAAAGAGATAAAAACAAAAATTTAGTTTAGCTACTCTGTTGTAATGCATCTAATGATACTCGATAGAAGTTAAACATAGTGCAGGAAAGAAGAGAGAGAACTAGGGTAAGCCTATACCTTAAAAGCATCTTCATCAGTTCTATCATCGCCAATATACACTGGAAGGATGTTGCTCGAACTGTTTAATCCTAGTGTGTCAAGAAAATACTCTACTGCATTACCTTTGTTCCATTCTATAGATGGCCTTATTTCCATAACCTACGAATAAACAATATTCAGTTTTTTTGTTCTTCACGGAAAACCAAACAAATAGGATTGATTCTGTCATAAACAGGTAGAATTAAGAATACATATGATCTGGGATACCTTTTTACCCTCAGTTAAGCGAAACTGTGGATTATTTTCAAGCACAGACTTCACTTTCTCTTCCAAAATGCCATAATCCTGCATTTGAACATCATTACCTTTAAATACATAGCTATTTAAAAAAATAAATAGGAGAATAAACATTGCTTGCTTAATATTGTCAATCAATGTGGAAAAAAGAAATGTAAGAGAGAATGATCAAAAAAATATTTGAAATTAGAAGTTACCTTTTCTTGAACATGCCGGAAATGTACAGAGATGCAGAATCTGTTGTCCTCTACCTTTTGATATGTGATGGGTATGAGAAAAGAGAAAAGACACTTTGTAAAAATAAATGGGATAGATAAGAGTCTACCACAATTGAGATTAAAGGCTAAGCCACCCTCCCAACTGATAAAGAACCCACTTGCCTCACCACTAACCCAAGGTTAGATAAAGATAACAAGATTCAAGACAAGTTCGAGAACTTGCAACACACTTTTTCATTTACCAAATCTTCCATTTGCATTACAAAATATCCTATATTTATAGAATAACTAAAAGCATGAGAATACAAAGAGACAAATAACTCCAAAGAGTTATGTTGCTTAGGAAATAGAAATAACAATAATTAAACCCAACTTCCAAGATTATGCTCCCAAGAGTTATTGACAACTAAAAATTCTCGTTATTGCACTTTAAATGCTAAAACTCTTGATTTTCCTTCTGTATCATCCTCCCCTTCCTGATTGGGATTTGTCCTCAAATCCTCATGGTCTTCGTTACTCTTGGAATAGACAAAGATATCATCAAAACACACCACAAAAAAATTCTCAATGAAAGGACGAAGAATTTCATTCACAAGTCTCATAAAGGTGCTTGGAGCATTAGAAACCCCAAAGGGCATGACTCTCCATTCATATAACCATCCTTTAGTCTTAAATGCAGTCTTCCATTCATCTCCTTCCTTCGTTCTATACTTGATGGGGATGTTGTTTATGGCCTTACTATCAACACACATATGCATAGTACCATCCTTTTTAGGAACAAGTAAAGCTGGAACAAAACAAGGACTCATACTTTCTATTTGGCTTTTCCCTTTAGGTGTTGTTGTAGCATGGAGGACTCTTCGTAACACAAGCAGATGCTCCCCTTAGTCTGCTCCTAATATAATTTCTTCATCTGAGATTTCATCATGTTCAGCATCCCAAACTGGACCTTTTTCATATTCATGCTCAATTTCTTCAATTTCTTTAAGTGTCATAACCCGCCTATTAGAACAATCAGCTTGAAAATGGTCATAGCCTTGGCATCTAAAACATTCCTTTCCTTCCAACTTCTTTTTAAATTCTTTCGGAGCTTCCTCGACCTTCTCCTTAATAATTTGTGATGAAGAGGAGTCACCCTTGGAAGAGTAATTCTTAAAGAAACTTGATGGCTTGTTGGTTGCCTTCTTTGATTTTTAATGTTTCTCCACTTTAATGGCTAACTTGCACACATCTTCAAAAGTCCAAAAAGGTTGTAGTTCCACCTTCTCAGCAATATTGGTATTTAACCCGCCAATAAAACAAGCAATATTTTGTTCCTGAACTTCTTGAAGGCCACTAGTCATAAGGAGTTGCTCATACTCCCTAATATACTCTTCAACACTCAAATCTTCTTGTTTGAGAGAAGCAATTTTGAGATACAAGTCTTGCTTGTAACTGGCAGGAAGAAATCTTTTGTCCATCAGCCTCTTCAGTTTAGCCCAAGATTTGAGCCTTCTCTTGCCTTCTCGGTTCCTCTCCATCTTCAAGTTCTCAAACCATAATGATGCATACTTTTTGAGTTTGATGCTTGCAATTTTGAAGCACTTCTCATCATCAAAGTATTTAGCTTCAAAAATTCGCTCAATAGAACGAACCCATTCCAAATAATTATCGGGATTCAAGCTGCCATCAAATTCTGGCGGTTCGATCTTCACATCTCTAAAGTCATCTTGGAATTTTCTCTTTCTTCTATCATGAGGTGTTGACTCATTTGAAGAAGCACTTGAGTCACTAGCAGAAGAATCATGACTGGAGGGGCTATGAGTGCTTCTGGAATGTCTCCTACGTCCATGATGATTTCCTTGGACAAGATTAGCAAGAATTTGGCGTATTTCTTCAATCTGATTTTCAAGATTTGCAAGTTGTTGGTCACGTCTTATATTCTGATTTTGCTCACGAGTTCTGTACCTTGGACCTTCGTCTTCCATGTGAACCGGTGCTCTTGATACCAAGTTGATACGTGATGGGTATGAGAAAAGGGAAAAGACACTTTGTAAAAATAAATGGGATAAATAAGAGTCCACCACAATTGAGATTAAAGGCTAAGCCACCCTCCCAACTGATAAAGAACCCACTTGCCTCACCACTAACCCAAGGTTAGATAAAGATAACAAGATTCAAGACAAGTTCGAGAACTTGCAACACACTTTTTCATTTACCAAATTTGCCATTTGCATTACAAAATATCCTATATTTATAGAATAACTAAAAGCATGAGAATACAAAGAGACAAATAACTCCAAAGAGTTATGTTGCTTAAGAAATAGAAATAACAATAATTAAACCCAATTTCCAAGATTATGCTCCCAAGAGTTATTGACAACTAAAAATTCTCTTTATTGCACTTTAAATGCTAAAACTCTTGATTTTCCTTCTGTATCACCTTTGCACCTTCTATCTCCTTTACTCCATTCTCTAATCTTCTTAATATCTATTTGCACAAATAAGTCAAAATCTCAGTTTTCCTTGTAACATTGAAGTTTTGAAATGTTGACCACTCTAATTTGCATAACATTTATTATAAATTGAAGTGAATAATTTTATGGCAAATTAAGTGAGTTTTCTTACAATAAATATATTCATTCAATTTGGTGTACACCGGACAGAGAGAAAGTAATAACATTATGTGTCAGAAGGGTCCAAGGGGAGCTTCCAAGGGGAGCTCATGGCGCGAGACAATCATCAATGGGCTAAGGTTAAAAAATAAACAGAAAATAATCCAAATTAAAAAAGTTGCATGCCAAATTAGAAAATTATTTCTATATTAACAGAAAAAAAAACAAAAAATAATAAAGAACACAAGATTCGGTATTTATTTAATTATTATTGCTTAAGCCTCACTAAACACACTCCGGCCAAAAAACACAACCAACTCATTGAACTCATGTCTCTATCTTTTCCTGTCTGAGATATCTCTCCGGTGATAGTGTATTATATATATATATATATATATATATATATATATATATATATATATATATATATATATATATATACATATATACATACACACACACATATATATATATATATATACCAATTTGGAATTTTCCCATTTTTGTGTTTGTCACTTGCGAATCTATATGAAAAACCACACTGGACCTATAAAATCTTAGCCTCTCTCAGCATGCAAGTTTCGTTAACTTCATTGAGCATCTCAATATAATTCTTCTAATACTTCCTGAGTCTTAGTTTCTGATCGAGTTATTCACGGCTTCTTCATTCTCCTCTTCAACCACTCTTGTGTACATGTCATGTGCGTGTTTAATTTCCTTTTCCATTTAGGATTTTGTATCTGTTATGGATATATATCATATCATAACCACCCACAACAATTTACTAGAAGAGAGATACTCAAGTATCCTAACAATATCAAACAGCAAAGATACTTAGGATAGGATCCTTATCTCAACAGAAAGTGAGCTGAATCATGCTAGAAAGTCTTCAGAAACCCTAGAGGTAACCCTTATAAATAAGAGGCTAAAGACCCCGGGTACACAATTTTGAACCTATTTACTATTACTGGCAACACTGTGCACACACCCACGTCTTGGCTATAAGCCTATTGCTTGTGCGCAGTGATTGGGACATCGGCTATAAGCCAAGTACATACCTACTCTTACGATATCTCTGAGCGCATACCACTTGGTATAGCAATACGGTCTATCCAGGACCGAACATTGGCGCCGTCTGTGAGAATCGATAAATTTCGATTCCCATTCCATGATGACGAACACCCATTCGACGTCTAGTATTCCTCAACTGCAGCCACACCTGTCTGCGCTGCAACACCTCCAATCAACAACGTCTATTATTTTGGTGGATGCCCAGGTCGGAGAGGTCGGCACACAGGTGCCGCCTTTCAGAACCCAGACCAACACAACGGTGGAGACAGCGCACCCACCTCCACACAATGACCAGGCAGAAGATGTGACCACCAGGGCCATGAATGCAATCCTTCAAAGGATGCAGGAGATGGAAAACAGATTCCTGGCTCAACAAAGGTTAGATGCCCAAAGGATGGAGAGATTGGAGGATGAGATAAGAAACCAAAACACCGAAGGCCGACCCGGAGGAGCAGGTTAAAATGAACCTGCCGGGCCGCAACAAAACTCGCGGCAACTGAGGCTGTGCAGAACCTTCAAGGCAACCAGCAAGAAGGCGGAGGACCAGTCTACAACCAAGGAGATAATTTTCTCCGTGATGAGGAGGCTAATGATAGTCCATTCACCGAAAGGCTTATGAACTTGGCGATTCCGCCGAGATTCAAAAGTGCCAGGATACCTCCATATGACGGAAGCCAAGACCCGGATGCCCACTTAGAGGATTTCAAGACCGAGATGTTGTTCAACGGGATAACTGGACCTATTAAGGCCAGAATCTTCGCGACGATATTGATGGGTCAGGCCATGGCCTGGATAACCAGCTCCCCAGGAACTCGATCGACTCGTTCGAGGAACTGGTTTGAACCTTTCGTTTGAATTTTGCAACGAGTAAGGCGCATCCAATGCTGGCATATGCTTTGGGAAGAATCCGGCAAAAGGAAAATGAATCATTGAGGAAATACCTCGATAGGTTTAAAGATGTCGGCCTCAAGGTTCGGAATTTAACCGAACCAGTACACCTGCATCTGATCATCTCAGGATTGGATGGTGATTCCCCACTTGCGAATTCAATCTATAAGAACCCGGTCAATGACCTAGAGGAGTTCCGACGTAGGTCAGACAAGTACATCGACGCCGAAGACATGCATAAGGCTTATGGGGAGTCCCGAGGATGAAGCCCTAATTGCCGGAGCCCGAGTAAGAAAAATAAAGACTGGGATCAGTGGGGTCAAAGAAAGGGAATGACACTCGCGACAAGAGATCCGATGATCGATCTCCCAAGTGCAAGTACGACAACTACACGCCCCTAAACATGTCCAGATCCTGGATTTGGAAAGAGGTGGCTCAAACAGAAATGCGCAACGTTGAAAGACCTCTACCCCTCAAGAGCAAGAGCGGATTGGACAAGAACAAATACTGTGACTGCTGGGATCTTTGAGACGCTATCGAAAAACATGTCAGAGAGGGGAAACTAAAGCAATATGTTAAGAGTGTTAGTGTTAGAATAGTGTAAAAGTTCCACATCGTGTGTGTCTCTTTGTATTCTTCAATTGGTTTGCTATATAATAGAACTAATGTTGTGTAGTTTAACACAACAAGGATTACTATCAATTCCTCTTGTATCTTGATAATTAACATGGTATCAGAGCCTAACAAGAGGAATCTTAATCCACTTAACTTAGTTCTCTTTTCCATAATTTCAATATAGTTATAGAGAGATATCACCCTCCTTGAGGGATTCCCGTTGCTATTTCTTTTTCGGGCTTTTCTTAGTATGCTTTGTGACTGCAGCTTAGACTGATCTGTCACTTCAGAAAAGAATGATCCTTAGGAAGCTGTTGGGTTGCCCACCGTTGACCGACCACCGTTGATCGACCACCGTTGACCGCCATTGACCGCCGTCTCCGACGATTTTCCAGCGACTTTTCCGATGACTTTCTGGCGATCCACCACCGTCTCCGTCGACTTTTCCGATTCCGCAAAACTTTGTTTTTTAATCTTCTTTCTTCCCAAGATGGAGTATTTATACTATTCATCATCCATCTTGAAGGGGAGTGTTTAGAAGTTCCTCTTGAGGGGAGCACTTCCAAGTTGTTGATGTTGTCTCCGCCGACGTTAATTCCGGCACCGAGTTCCTCTTGAGTGGGAGCACCGTCCATGTTGCTGATGATAATTCCAGCACAGTTGTCTTTGGGAGCAATGTCCAAGTTGCTGATGTTGTCTGTCTCCGCCGATGTTAATTCTGGCACCGAAATTCCTCTTGAGGGGGAGCACCTTCCATGTTGCTGATGGTTATTCCAGCACAGTTGTCTTTGCCGATGTTAATTCCGGCACCGAAGTTCCTCTTGAGGGGGAGCACCTTCCATATTGCTGATGGTCATTCCAGCACAGTTGTCTTTGCCTATGATAATTCCGGCACCGAAGTTCCTCTTGAGGGGGAGCACCTTCCATGTTGCTGATGGTCATTCCAGCACTGTTGTCTTTGCCGATGATAATTCCGGCATCTTCCATACTGTCGTGCATGTTGCTGATGGTCATTCCAGCGCAGTTGTCTTTGTCGATGATCATTTTGACATCTTCCATGTTGATGTTCATTCCGACGCCATTTTTAGCACATTGTTGAATTTTGGTTTTTTATATAGGAGATTTATTTTGATGTTATGTTACTTAGTCTTTCTTGTAATAAGCTTGTAGCGTAGTCAGGGGGAAACCACTGCTGCTCACCAACTGTTAAATGAAATGTCTGAGAGGGATCTGATGCTGATGTCCTGGTCAGCTCAGTTGTCTTTGCCGATGATAATTCTGGCACCATGCATGCTCTGATGTCCATTCCAGCACTATCTCTTTACCAGCTCTTCAGATTGATGGTCATTCCAATTGATTTGCTGTACTTAGTCTTTTCATTTCGTTGATGTAGCACTATTGTTTTTGGTTCCTAATGGGAGTATTATTTATGTATCAAGCTTGTAGCATATTGTAAGAACTCGTACGACTAATTAAGGAGATTAATTAATTAAATTTGATAATTAGGAAATAATTCCATAATCGACCCTAATAATTATTATGAAGCTTTAATAATTATAGTATATGAGTAATAATGCTGAAAGTCTCTTTTCGGACGAAAAGTTCAGATACCGGTTCTGCTACCCGGTATAAATGCGTACCAGTGAAATATCCCGGAAAATTATAATAAGTGCATGATAATTACTAGAATAATTTGTAGGACTTGTAAAACGAGTTTCAAGTCAAAATAATGAGAACTGGTGCCAGAACTGATACTGGCTATGGAAAAGCGCTTACCGGAAAGGTGCTCCGAAAAATAAAATAAAATATGAAAATCTTAGAAAATTGAGTAGGTTAAGATTCCAAAGTTTAGGATTAAAATGTTTTGCGTAGCTATTAATGCTAATACTGCGCGTTAATTGTTTAAGTGGCTATATATAGGCGTGTTAAGGCACAAAACCCTAGAAACCTAATAACTCTACGTGAGTCTTGAGGCTGACCAGCATCCTCCATGCACTGTTTCATTGGTTCTCTTCTCATTTCAAGAGTCTAGGGTCATTTTCCTCCATGATTCTTCCTTTTGATCTTTCAAACACTTGGTAGGGTGGGTTGTGAGAGTGTGAGGCTGCATTTTCTGGTCACACAGCCTCTTTTTGGTAGGGTTTTGAGGGCTGGTTTGGGGAGTTGAATGTTTGAGCATTTTCATGGCACTTTGAGGTCCAAGGAGTGATCTTTGGGTTCAAGAACCAACCTTTGGTGTAGCATTTTTGTGTCCTTGTGTGTGCTGGACTTGGGAGTTGCATTGGTGAGCTCCAAGAGCCATTGTTGCTCTGTTTTGAGCTTTGGTAAGCCTCACAACCTTTGATCATGAGTTTAAGTGCTTAAAAATGGAACGTTGATGCATGTAACAAGATAAGATGATAACCTAACGTTGGGTAATGCTTAACACACCTAGAAATGCATGTTTAAGCTTCTGTAATCGGTAAAAGTTGGACCTTTGGATTGGATTTTCGCGAAATGCAGAATCTTTGTTGTGTCGCGAAATATTCGGATATTTGGTTGTGGATATCCGGATATTGATATCCGAATATGGGGTTCTGTGATATCCGGATATGGGATATCCGGATATGCCCTCGATATATATTCGGATATTCTGGATTTTTTATGAACAGTAAGGTACTGTTCATACAGAGGTCTTGTATGGGTTTGTGGACCCTAGTTGGATGAAGTGGTACTTCTGTAATAAATTATCTAAGACAGAACCTAAGTGGGTGAGGGCTTGTGGCTTTGTGGGAAGCCTTAAGACATAAACCGTAAAAAGGAAAATGTAGTCTTTATGTTTATGCTTATGAGCTTTGAATATTGATATGCTTGCTGGTCCTAAATCAGATTGTGATATGTTGTGTGTTGGACTTGAGCTGTGTGGACTCTTGGCATAGGATTGTGAGCTTGCAAGGTAAGCTTTTGTGTCCTCAGTTTTGCCATTGTTGGTTCCACCATGTCCCATGGGGGGATGGTCTATATGCATGTTGTGTTGAGCTGATATATGCAATGTGCCTTTATGATATGCATGTGGTGTCCACTTATACGGTAAGCCTGAGTATGTGGTACATACAAGATGGTGAGGCTGTGGGTGAGGTGCAAGTGTTGTTCCTTGTACTAATATGTGGGTAATAGACGTATTCATGTATTTCTCTGGCCAGTAGAATAGTGATAACATACATGGTATGAATATTTGTTGCACTGCATTGTTTTGGAACTTATATTGGAAATTACTGCTTTTGGAACTTATATTGCATGTGTAGTGAGCGTGGGGTGGAAGATCCTTGAGGACCCCTTGTCTTACTAAGATTTCTTGTTTAGAGATCTCACCCCATGTTTGGGGACGCTTATTTCAGGTTCAGGCAACCCTGGGGTTGAGACCTCGGGTGGCAGGAGGCCAGAGTTGAGTTAGATATTGCTGTATATGCTGACATGTTGGATGTTGGATCCTGTTTACTGTTTTATGCCTTTAGCTTCAGTTAGCATTATGTTGTTTGCTGTTGAGACTGCTGTTGGGCATTGTTGCCTTATTTGTTGAGCATGAGGTTTGTCCACGCCACATAGACTTGGTTATGTCTTGTTTTATTTAAAGTTGTAATAATGATATCAGGATATTGTCCGGACTACGTATTGTAGATCCGTGATATTAGATACTCACGTTATTTATGTAATGAGGTATTTCAGTTAGCTGTCTTGCAATTTACATACAGGCGATTTTTTATGATAATTGATTAAGTAATCAACTTAGCTAAGTATTAATGACGTCATAATTGAATTAAAGAAAAAGTTATTCCGCATTTTAACTAAGCATGGCTTAATACGATAGTATGTTAACAAACCGGGTTAACACGGGGTGTTACATTTTATGGTATCAGAGCACTTTATAGGGAAAAGCCTGTATGTATATGCTTTGTTGTGTGTCTATCTTGTGTTCTCTCTGATTGGTGTGTATTATGATAGTGCATATGTGACCATATTGCGTGGACCTGATCAACTCATTCTTTGTGTAACTTGTGCAGAGTCATGGTACAACTAAGGAAGAACTAGGGTACTAATGAGGATCAACCGGATCCTTTCCTGGCTGCATTGGCTGAGATTCAGGCGGCTCGACTAATCGACCAGGAGACCACGAGATTGGCAAACCAGGCTATGCTGGACGTCATTAGAAAGGCGAACAGGAAAGCCAGAGAGGAGGTGTTGGAGGCCAACCGTTTGGCGAACATAACTATGATGAGGGTCATGTTAGAGTAGCTGAGGGCTGGTCCTCCTGCTGCTGGCCAGTGTCCTCCACCACCTCCACCGCCACCTCCACCTCCACCTCCGCCTAGTCATCAGGATGACACCCAGAGTCAGATGGGTAAGGGTAGTCACCTCACGGGGGCCATGCAGACCGTCCCTGTATTTGTTGAGGATCGTGACGAGATCGACCGCCGGCTGAATGCTTTCGGTAAGCATAAGCCACCTACTTTTGATGGGTCTTATGATCCTATTGCGGCGAGAATGTCCACAGAAGTTGATGTTCGCTACCTACATGCTGGAGGGCGATGCCCATGAGTGGTGGACGAACACCTCTCACACTTTTGAGATGCAGGGCCATAGGATGACGTGGCCATTATTCGAGGACTATTTTCTTGGTCGGTATTTTCCCTATAATGCACAGGAGAGGAAGCAGGGAGAGTTCGACAGGTTGGTTCAGGGCTCATTGTCTGTTGACGAGTACCTGGCAAAGTTCAATGAGCTTGTTAAGTTCGCTCATTTTCGGATGATGAGGTCTACTCCTATTTTCTTTGCAGTGAAGTTCCGTAGGGGACTTAGTGATGAGATTGCTGATCACCTCGCTTGTTCTGCGTCGAGAGAATTCGGGACACTTGTGCAGCAGTGTCGGGACATTGAGGACTTTTGCAGCGCGAGCAAAGCCAAGAGGGCCAATGTTGCTGATACCAGAGTCGCTAGTAGTTCCACTTCTTGGAGGGACAGGAAGTTTGGGAACAAGGGAAAGGGTAAGCAGTTGGCGGCTAGGCAAGCACTGAATCAGTTCAAGAGGACTACTACTCCGGGGAGTACAGCTAGACCTCCCGTTCCTAGATGCTCGGGATGCGGGAATACTCACTTTGGGCCATGTGCTACGGGCCAGCTGATCTGTTTCCATTGTGGCAAGGAGGGCCACTATTCCAGAGAATGTCTTTCTTCTACGAGGATAGCTGCTGTAGTCCAGGCAGTTCCACTTCAGATGATCCCCCTTCCACCGATAGTTGCACTTGCAGTACCACCTACCACCGGTCGTGTGTATACATTGGACCTCCATCACTCGGACAGAGCTTCGAACCTTGTTAGAGGTACCGTCACCATTGGTGATTCTGCTATTGATGTCTTGTTTGACTCCGGGCCTACGCATTCTTTTGTTGCTACCCCGATTGCTGTGGGGCTAGAGTTGCCCATTGCTGTGCTTTCTGCACCGATGCGAGTGACCACCGCCACCGGAGAAAAATGTTTGACCTCCAATGTTCATCGCGATGTGGCGTTTCAGTGGGATTGCCGTGATTTCTCGGTAGATCTAATAGGATTGCAATGGCTAACTTGGAGATTATTCTGGGCATGGATTGGCTGTGCAGAAATTGTGCATTGATTGATTGTTGTGCCAAGAGAGTGGTGATGTCTCCGAGTGGGTCCACAGCTAGTTCCTCGCCGTTCAGTTGAGTCCTGCAGGCTAGGAGGGCCTTGAGAGCAGGGGCATTTGGCTATGTGATGTTGGGAGGTTTGGTGAGTGGGACAGAGGAGGATCTCACTGGCATTCCTGTGGTGAGGGAGTTCCTCGAGGTGTTTCCAGAGGAGATTCCTGAGTTTCCGCCACAGAGGGAGATAGAGTTCTCCATAGATCTATTGCCTAGTGTGGGGCCTATTTCATTAGCTCCATACCGGATGTCGCCACCGGAGTTGGCAGAGCTGAAGAAGCACATTTAAGATCTTTCGGCGAAGGACTTCATTCGACCGAGTGTGTCTTCAATGCGATTGTGCACCGACTACAGGCAGCTGAACAAGGTGACGATCAAGAACAAGTATCACCTTCCACGCATTGATGATTTGCTGGATCAGCTTAGGGTGCTTGCGTGTATTCGAAGATTGATCTCCGGTCTGGATACCATCAGATTTGGGTAAAGCCGGAGGATGTCAGAAAGACCCCGTTTCATTCGAGATGCAGTCATTATGAGTATTTGGTGATCCCGTTTGGACTCACCAATGCACCCGTAGTGTTCATGGACTACATGAACAGGATTTTCCAGTCATACCTGGATCAGTTTGTGTCATCTTCATTGACGACATCTTGATATACTCCAAGACTGAGGAGGAACATGTTGAGCACTTGAAGACTGTGTTGCAAGTGTTGAAAGAGAAAAACCTATATGCAAAGCAGTCAAAATGTGAGTTTTGGCTCAAGTCGGTAAATTTTTTGGGTCATGTGATTTTTGCTGATGGAGTTGCAGTTGATCCTAATAAGATTGAGGCCGTGATGGATTGGGAGAGGCCCAAGACGGTTACAGAAGTGAGAGCTTCTTAGGTTTGGCAGGGTACTACAGGAGGTTCATTGAGGGATTCTCCAAGATGGTGTTACCGATAAACCGTCTTACCCGAAAGGAGACTCCATTTGTGTGGACACATGAATGTGAGGAGTGCTTCCAAGAGTTGAAGGAGAGACTGACTACTGCACCTGTGTTTGTCCTTCCTGATCCCGCGGAGCAGTTTGAGTGATATTGTGATGCCTCTGGTAAGGGGCTAGGCTGTGTGTTGATGCAGAAAGGGAAAGTTGTTGCTTATGCTTTAAGGCAATTGAAGCCTCATGAGGAGAACTACCCGACTCATGACTTGGAGTTGGCTGCTATTGTATTTGCTTTCAAGATTTGGAGGCATTACTTGTATGACATGAAGTTTGTCGTATTTAGTGACCATAAGAGCTTGAAGTATCTGTTTGACCAGGAGGAGCTGAACATGAGACAGAGGAGATGGATGGAGTTCTTGAAGGATTACGACTTTGAGTTGAGATACTATCCTGGCAAGGCCAATGTGGTAGCTGACGCTTTGAGCCGAAAATCCGTGAGCCTATCCAGTTTGATGATGGGTGATCTAGATGTGATTGAAAATTTCGTGACCTGACAGTGACTTCTTTGTTTGGGGGAGCATTACTTGAGATGGAAACAACAGAAGTGATTAATGAGCTGATGGAAAAGATTAAAGAGGTGCAAGTGCAAAGAGAGTGCCTAGATTATGTGAAGAACCAGGACGGGGTGTCTTGGAATGAGGATGGTTTGCTGTTGTTTCAGAAGAGGATTGTGGTTCCTCGACGTCCGTTGACCGAAGAGGTTATGGCCGAGGCCTATAAGGGCCAATTTACTATCCACCCTGGTGCTACAAAAATGTACCAGGACCTGAAGAGAAATTTCTGGTGGCCAGTTATGAAGAAAGATATTGCAGTATATGTGTCCCAGACCTTATATGTCAGAAGTTGAAGATTGAGCACCAGAAACCGTCTGGTAAGCTTCAACCTCTTGAGATACCACAATGGAAGTGGGAGAGCATTTCCATGGACTTCGTGGTGGGATTGCCGAAGACTCAGGCAGGTTGTGACTCTATCTGGGTCATTGTGGACAGACTGACGAAGTCTGCTTATTTTCTTCCAGTGAAGGTGAGCTTCACTACAGAGCAGTTGACCAAGCTTTATGTCCGCGAGATCGTGAGGCTTCACGGGGTGCCCGAGAGTATCATCAGTGATAGGGACCCAAAGTTCACATCTCGGTTCTGGGAGGCGCTGCAATAAGCTTTTGGTACGCAGTTGAGATTGAGTACCGCCTATCACCCTCAAACTGACGGACAGACTGAGCAGACCATCCAGACATTGGAGGACATGTTGAGGGCTTGCACGTTGGAGCAGTGTTCAGCATGGGATAGGTACCTCCCATTGGTGGAATTTTCGTACAACAACAATTTTCATGCTAGCTTGGGCATGGCGCCTTACAAAGCACTGTATAGTATGAGGTGTCAGACTCCTACCTGCTGGTCTGAGGTTGGAGATAAGGAGCTATTTGGCTTGGACTTTGTCCAAGATACCACCCAACAGATCCAGATGATAAGAGAGAAGTTGAAGCAGGCGCAGAATCGCCAGAAGAGCTATTATGATGTCAAGCATCGTCCACTAGAGTTTAGTGAGGGTGAGCACGTGTTTGTGAAACTTTCACCTGTCACCGGTGTTGGTCGGGCCTTGGGAGTAAGGAAGCTGAGCCCGCGGTTTATTGGGTCATACCAGATTCTTGGAAGAGTAGGACCAGTTGCCTACCAGCTTGCCTTGCCTCTGAACTTGGCTAACATCCATGACGTGTTTCACGTGTCTCAACTTCGGAAGTACATAACGGATCCTTCGCACGTGGTGTAACTGGATGATGTGGATGTTCGGGAGAATCTAAAGACTCCTGTCGAAACACTCAAGATTCTCGATCGAGGCGAGAAGCAGCTAAGAAGCAAGACCATTCCGATGGTCAAAGTGCAGTGGGCTGGACGTACTCTTGAGTAGTGCACTTGGGAGCGAGAGGACGAGCTTCTCCGGCAGTATCCTGACTTTCGAGACAGGTATGTTTCTGATTTTGAGGACAAAATCCTTAAAAGGTGGGGTGAATATAAGAACCCTTACCACTAATTAAGGAGATTAATTAATTAAATATGATAATTAGGAAATAATTTCATAATTGACCCTAATAATTATTATTAGACTTTAATAATTATAGTATGTGAGTAATAATGCTGAAAGTCGCTTTTCGGACGAAAAGTGCAGATACCCCAGAAAATTATAATAAATGCATGATAATTACTAGAATAATTTGTAGGACTTGTAAAATGAGTTTAAAGTCAAAATAATGAGAACTGGATCCAGAAATGATATTGGCTATGGAAAAGCGCGTACCAGAAAGGTGCTCCGAAAAATAAAATAAAAATATGGCAAATCTTAGAAAAATGAGTAGGTTAAGATTCCAAAGTTTGGGATTAAAATGTTTTGTGTAGCTATTAATGCTAATACTAAGCTTTAATTGCTTAAATGGCTATATATAGGCTTGTTAAGGCACAAAACCCTTGAAACCTAATAACTCTACGTGAGTCTTGAGGCTGACCAACGTCCTCCATGCACTGTTTCATTGGTTCTCTTCTCATTTCAAGAGTCTAGGGCCATTTTCCTCAATGATTCTTCCTTTTGATCTTGCAAACACTTGGCAGGGTGGGTTGTGAGAGTGTGAGGCTGCATTTTCTGGTCACACAGCCTCTTTTTGGTAGGGTTTGGAGGGCTGGTTTGGGGAGTTGAGTGTTGTGCGCTTTGTCATGGCACTTTGAGGTCCAAGGAGTGATCTTTGGGTGCAAGAACCAACCTTTGGTGTAGCATTTTCGTGTCCTTGTGTGTGCTGGACTTGGGAGTTGCATTGGTGAGCTCCAAGAGCCATTGTTGCTCTGTTTTGAGCTTTGGTAAGCCTCATAACCTTTGATCATGAGTTTAAGTGCTTAAAAATGGAACGTTGATGCATGTAACAAGATAAGATGATAACCTAACGTAGGGTAATGCTTAACACACCTAGAAATGCATGTTTAAGCTTCTATAATCGGTAAAAGTTGGACCTTTCGATTGGATTTTCGCGAAATGCAAAATATGTGTTCTGTCACGAAATATCCGGATATTTGGTTTTGAATATCCGGATATTGATATCCGGATATGGATATCCGGATATGGATATCCGGATATGGGGTTTTGTGATATCCGGATATGGGATATCCGGATATGCCCTCGACATATATTCGGATATTCTGGATTTTCGATGAACAGTAAGGTACTGTTCATATAGAGGTCTTGTATGGGTTTGTGGACCCTAGTTGGATGAAGTGGTACTTCTGTAATAAATTATCTAAGATAGAACCTAAGTGGTTGAGGGCTTGTGGCTTTGTGGGAAGCCTTAAGACATAAACCGTAAAAAGGAAAACGTAGTCTTTATGTTTATGCTTGTGAGCTTTGAATGATGATATGCTTGCTGGTCCTAAATCAGATTATGATCTGTTGTGTGTTGGACTTGAGCTGTGTGGACTCTTGGCATAGGATTGTGAGCTTGCAATGTAAGCTTTCGTGTCCTCGATTTTGCCATCGTTGGTTCCACCATGTCCCATGGGGGGATGGTCTATATGCATGTTGTGTTTACATGCTTTGATATTTGAAAATGCTGTTGAGCTAATATATGCAGTGTTCCTTTATGATATGCATGTGATGTCCACCTATACGGTAAGCCTGAGTATGTGGTACATACAAGATGATGAGGCTGTGGGTGAGGTGCAAGCGTTGTTCCTTGTACTACTATGTGGGTAATAGACGTATTCCTGTATTTCTCTGCCCAGTAGAATAGTGATAACACACATGGCATGAATATCTATTGCACTGCATAGTTTTGGAACTTATATTGAAAATTATTGCTTTTGGAACTTATATTGCACATGTAAGTGAGCTTGTGGTGGAATATCCTTGAGGACCCCTTGTCTTACTGAGATTTCTTGTTTAGAGATCTCACCCCACGTTTGGGGACGCTTATTTCAGGTTCAGGTAACCTTGGGGTTGAGACCTCGGGTGGCAGGAGGCCAGAGTTGAGTTAGATATTGTTGTATATGCTGACATGTTGGATGTTGGGTCCTGTTTACTTTTTTATGCCTTTAGCTTCAGTTAGTATTATTTTGTTTGCTGTTGAGACTGTTGTTGGGCATTGTTTCCTTATTTGGTGAGCATGGGGTTTGTCCATGTCACATAGACTTCGTTATGTCTTGTTTTATTTAAAGTTGTAATGATGATATCAGGATATTGTCCGGACTAGGTGTTGTAGATCTGTGATCTTAGATACTCACTTTATTTATATAATGAGCTATTTCAGTTAGCTGTCATGCAATTTACACACAGGCGATATTTTATGATAATTGATTAAGTAATCAACCTAGCTAAGTATTAATGACGTCATAATTGAATTAAAGAAAAAGTCATTCCGCATTTTAATTAAGCAAGGCTTAATACGATAGTATGTTAACAAACCGGGTTAACACGGGGTGTTACACATATGATCTACATGTTACAGATTGAGGGGGAGTGTTAAGAATGTTAGTGTTAGAGTAGTGTAGAAGTCCCACATCGTGTGTGTCTCTTTGTATTCTTCAATTGGTTTACTATATAATAGAACCAATGTTGTGTGGTTTAACTAAAGCTATTATCCAAACTCAGGGTAAGAAGAATAATAAGTGAAGGCAAAGAAGGCGGAGTAGAAGTCATAGCCCGAAGAGAGAGGATAGGAAAGACCAGCAGCATGACCGCCCTCCAAAGGGCAAAAAGGTCGATGATAAAGACGAGGAGTTCCATGAAGTTGAATTCGAGTGCAATTTTATAAGAGGCGCTCTGGGTGGAGGAGGTGACACGACAAATGCAAGAAGAAATTACCTAAAGAAGGTGATGTCGGTGAGAGAAATTACTTAAACTAGAAATGGTTGTACCCGGACACACTGATGGCTTGGTGATCACCGGAGTGCTAGTTAACTGCCGGTTTAAGAGAATCTTCATTGATCACAGGAGCTTGGCAGACATACTTTTGTGGGACGCTTTCCAAAGGATGAACTTGGACGAAAAAGACTTGAAACCATGTATCACCGATCTGGTCGGGTTCAACGGAGCGTCATCCCCTCTAAAGGGCTACATTGACTTGAAGCTGACCTTAGGCACGAAGGATTCATTTCGAGCTGGAAGGGTTCTATTCATTGTAGTAGATGCCTCTTCATCCTACAATGCGATCATTGGCCGACCTACGATCCACGATTGGGACATGTTGATCTCCACCAAGCACCAAGCACTGAAGATGCCCGGGGCAAAGAACGAAATTATCACCATACGAGGAGATCAAAAAGAAACCAGGGAGTGCTATTATGAGACTCTACGAGACAACCAAGGAGGTCCATCATCCCCCCCTCGGCTTAAAAATGGAGGAGATAAAGCCCCCACCAGGGACCAGTCGGTATACCTATGTGGAAACTGAGTAAATTTGATTGAACTGGACATGAGAAAGGAGCTCCAAGCACCTCGTCCAGAACCCCAAGGAGAGCTGGAAGACGTTAGTATTGGGAAGCAGGGGAAAGGACACACCAAGGTGGGAAAGGCCCTTGAGTCCGAGACAAAAAAGGAGCTGGTTTCTTTTCTGAATAAGGATTCCGACGTGTTCGCATGGAAGGCCTCAGAAATTCTGGGAATAGATCCGACTTTCTGCTGCCATAAACTCTCTATGTACCCCGAATCGAAGCCGGTATCTCAAAAGAAGAGGAAATTAGGTCCTGACCGACGTCAGGCTCTGAACGACCACATGGATGAGTTGTTAGAGGCCGACTTCATAAGAGAAATACAATATACCACTTGGCTGTCCAACGTTGTGATGGTCAAAAAACCAAGTGGGAAGTGGAGAATTTGTGTCGACTATACTGACCTCATTAAGGTCTGCCCAAAGGACTCGTACCTTATGCCAAACATTGACCAGCTCGTGGATAATTCCTCAGGATTTCAACTCCTGTCCTTCATGGACGCATACTCCGGGTACAATCAAATCCCATTACACCCAGATGACCACGAGAAGACCGCATTCATCTCGGAAAAGGGAAATTTCTGCTACAAAGTCATGCCTTTCGGCCTTAAGAATACTGGGGCGACTTATCAAAGGATAATGAATCGGGTCTTCCAAAACCAAATTGGAAGGAACCTGGAAGTTTATATTGACGACATGATCTTCAAATCGGCGATGGTAGATGCACATGTAGCCGACCTGAGAGAAGCTTTCGAGCAACTAAGAACTCGAAACATAAGATTGAACCGGGCCAAATGTGCTTTCGGGATACTAGTTGGACAATTTTTGGGCTTGATGCTTACCAACAGGGGATTGAAGTCAACCCCGACAAATGCAAGGCCGTCCTTGAAATGAAGCAGCCAGAAAGCAAGAAGGAGATCCAACAGCTCACAGGTCGCCTTGCGGCCTTAACCAGGTTCCTGCCTAAATCGGCAGAGAGATCTGATGTGCCTCTGGCAAGTTATGTTTTCCAACCCAAAAACAATAGGAATTTAATTATAAAAGAGCATGTTTTGTCTATTAATTGCTTTTATTATTTAGTTTTTCTATTTTTTGTTTATTTCTCTTTTTTATATGATTTTTATAGGTTAAAGTGTGAAAGAGATTCGAAGATTTGAAAAATAAGGAAGGGAAGACCGCGCGAGAGACCAAACAAAGCACCAGAGGAGGGACATTTTCGGGAAAGAAGTATTGTGCTGTGCGAGGAAAAAAAAGTATTATAAATAGAACTCTTCACAGAACCCTAAGAGGAACTCAGAAATTGGGAGGCAGATCTGGACACTTTGAGAGGAAAGGAGCTGTGGTTCTTCGCGTTCTTCGTTCTTCATCTCCTTCTTTGTATTTTCTTTCTCTTTTATTTTAGTTGATGTTGGATTTTAGATCAGCGATCATGATGTTGATTGGCTAGATCTCTTTATTATAGTCAGGGTCACGATCCATATGTGAACCCTTGATACGAAGGATTGGTTTGTGGTTTTTTGATTTATATAATTATCTTTATCTTTACTCTGTGTGAATTTGATATTCCCTTTGTTAGAATTGATCGATCTGACAGTTAGGGATATTCTGAGGATCAAAACCCTAGATAGGAATATTGGGGTTTTGATCTCGAAAGGGGGTAAGATAACGATCTGTATGCGTGCTAGGAATAGACGTGTATATGATTGCAGATGCTTAAATTATCGTGCCCATTGCTTGATCCCATGAGGAACATTTCAAGGAATTGGGGTTCCTCATGGGATTAAAAGGTTAACCCTGCAAGGAATTGAGGCTTAACTATTAAATCTTTTTAGATGATAATTTATCTGAGTGATTATATAAATAAATATTGTAAATCAATCCGGAGTAAAAAGCGTGGATCATTTGGTGAATGAATCTTTGCTACAATGCTTTTCTCATCTTCTTTACAAATCAATTTTCATTTTTATTGTTTTATTTATCAAAACAAAAATACAAAAACAAGTCTTTTATTTTCATATCTCAATTTCATTCAATTTGACAATATTTGTCACACAATCCATATTTGAATCTTTTCCATTCTTTAAGAAATTTTTTAATTTATATTAGATATCAATCCCTGTGGAGACGAACTTTACTTATCATTTTATTACTTGTGCGATCGGTATACTTGCCAGAGAGCATCAAGTTTTTGGCGCCGTTGCCGGGGATTGGTTTATCTTATATCATATAATCTTGATCTTTAAGATTGGATCTGTGCATATTTGTGAATATTCTTATTTTCTTTATTTATGTTATATTGTATTGTTATTGTTATTTTTATTTGAACAGTGCTACTGATCTCTTTTCTGAGTTGTATGCTAGGTACAATCCCAGAATTTCCACTTAATCTGGAAATCACTAGAGCAGAAAAGAGGAATAGAAAACTTGCTCGGAAGAAGCTTGCATTCAACGAGTTAGGAATTCTGTTCAAAGAAGCACAAATAATGGCTGGGAATAATGATGAAGTGGACAATCCGCTCATGGATACAATTCTTACACTAGCATTCAACAGACCAAATTCAAGCATTGTTCATCCAGAGGTGGGGAACAACCATTGGGAGCTCAAGTCTGCCAATATCCAGTTGGTAGAGCGAGCTCAGTTTCGTGGAGAGGCTGATGAGGATCCTCACAGGTTCATTGACAGATTTCTGATGATCTGTGACTCCACTAAACACCCCCAGGTGTCCAATGATGCAGTCAGGCTGAGACTGTTTCCCTTTGCTCTTAAAGGGAAAGCCTTGAATTGGTTGGAAAGGAAACCAGCAAGAAGTATTTCATCATGGGAAAGTCTATCAAACAAATTCTTTGCTGAGTTCTTTTCCATGGAAAGATTTAATCAGATGGTGAATGATATCACCAATTTCACTCAGGCTAAGGGTAAAACTATGTGTGCAGCCTGGAACCGCTTTAAAGATCTAATGAGGAGATGTCCTCATTACCCCATGACTAATGGTGATCAAGTCCAAATCTTTTTCAATGGGTGTAAACCTGAAGTTCGGATGGTGCTGAATGGCGCAGCAGGTGGTAGCATCAAATCCTTGAGAGCAAATGAGACTCTGGAGTTGATAGAAAGAATGGCTGCCAATGAAAATGAAGGTTTGAGAGCCAAGCCTAAGAGAGGGATTCTACACCTAGATAACAATGATGCGGTTCTGGCTGAGAATAAATTGTTAGCACAACAGCTAGCAAATTTGACCTCAAGGCTGGACAAGATGCAACTTTCCACTATGCAAGCCGCAGCTGTGGTTTGTGAATATTGCAAGGGTGAGCATGAATCCAATGAATGCTCATCTTTATTATCTTCTGACTTTTCTCAACAAGTGCAAGTGAATGGAGTATGGTACGAGCAAAGGTCTCCACCACGAAACATTCCTAGGAATCAAAATTTCCCTCCTGGAAATAGCAATTTTCAGAGGAGAGGTCAAGGCACGGGTCTTGATTACAATTCTAACAACTACTTGCAGCCTCCACCAGTCCAAGCTAAGGAACCTTCTGATTTGGAGAGGTTAGTTGGACAATTGGCTCAACACTCCAATGCCTTCATGGAAGAAACTAGGGCCACTACTAAAAACATGAGTGCTTCTATCTGGAATTTGGAGAATCAAGTTGGCCAGCTGGCTAAGCAAGTTGCTGATAGAATTCCAGGAACTTCCTCTAGTAACACAGTTAAAAATTCTAAGGAGGATTGTATGTTTATCACAACTAGAAATGGTAAGGTGGTAGCAGCTCCAGAAAAGCTTAAGGTGGTGGAGGAGCCAGAAAAAGAAGAGGAGATTCCTTCTGATGTCCATACACCTATTCAGAAAGGTGAAGAAAAAGAGCCTCCTATTGTTGCTGAAAAGAAAAAGTCTGAGCTTAATCCCGAATATGTGCGAGCCATGGCACCTTATCCTGAAAGATTCAAGAAGGATGCTCAAAAGCAACAACATGGCAGATTTCTTGATATTTTCAAGAAATTACATATAAATATTCCTTTTGCTGAAGCCTTGGCTGGCATGCCCAATTATGCCAAGTTTATGAAGGATCTCTTGTCAAGGAAGCATAAATTGCAGGAGTGCCAAACGGTGACACTCACTGAAGAGTGTAGTGCTATAATTACAAAGAAGTTCCCGCCTAAGCGTCTGATCCAGGGAGCTTCAATATTCCTATTGAAATTGGAAACACCAAAATTGGTAGAGCTTTGTGTGATCTTGGGGCAAGTATAAATTTGATGCCTCTTTCTGTGTGTAATTCCTTGGGGATTACTGAGTTGAAACCCACTTTGGCATCTCTTCAACTTGCTGATAAGTCTGTAAGAAAGCCTAGTGGAATAATAGAAAATGTTCTTGTGAAGGTAGAGAAGTTCATCTTTCCTGCTGATTTCGTAGTGTTGGATATGGAAGGGGGAGCTGAGATGCCTCTTTTGTTGGGAAGACCTTTCTTAGCTACATCTCGAGCACTGATTGATGTTGAAAGTGGGAAGCTCGAGTTAAGAATGAATGATGAAACCATTACCATCCATATCTTTGATTCTTTAAAATAATCTTCTCACAAAGACGATTGTTTTAGTCTTGAAGTTGTAAAGGAAGAACAAGAAGTAGCGGTTGAAGTTCCTGAAAAAGCAGATAATGCTAAAGAAGATGGAACCCCAAAAGTGGAAGTACAGGATCTTCCTAAAAATTTAAAAGATGATGATGTCAAAGAGGTAAGGATGCTTCAAAGGAAGCGTAATCCTACAAAGAAGAAGGCAAGGAGAAAGGAAGGGGTAAAATTCTTTGATACGAGTTGGAAGAGATACCGGGAGCTGAAATTTGATAAGAGACACCGAGACTCTATCTCTCGGAAAAATCAAAGTCTCAAAGAATTCTTAACATGGATCCATGGTTTGGATCAAATCTGGGAATGGTGGTCCCATACACCAACGCATCCAGTACCACCAGATCCTCCATTTGCTGAGTCATCCCACACTGCTGAGGGGGATGACATGGAAGGCTGATTATATCTCCTTGTTGATGGAGCCCAGTGGGCTCTTGTGTGAGGGGGCATGCTGAGATATATAGTTTCACATTGGTTATATGGGAAACTAATATGGAGTTTATAAGGCCTTGGGCACTCCCACCCTTTGAGGTAGCTTTTGGGGTGGTGTATCCCAATGTTCTTTTACATAACAAATCATCATAAAAGCATAATCTCAACTCAGCTCCGGCCTCCTACCTCCCGAGGTATCAACCCCAGTATTACCTGAATCTGAAAATGTGCCCCAAACGTGGGGTGAGATCTCTAAATAGAAATCTCAATAAGACAAGTGGTCCTCAAGAATTTCTCCACCCCAAGCTCACTTACATGTGCAATATAAGTTCAAAAGCAGTTTAATAATATAAGTTCCAAAATCTGTGCAATGCAGCATATAATTATGTCATGTGTGTAACTATTCTACTGGCCAGAGAAATGCAGGATTCACATACGTCTATTACCTACAATCAGTGCAAGACGCCACTTGCAACCACCACAAAGTCACCCTATTGTTGTCTCTTACACACTCAAGCTTACCGTCTAGGTGGAAGAACACATGCATATCATAAGGCATCCACATAACAACTCAACAACATTTTAAATCTCAATACATGAAAACACATCATGCATATAAACCATCCCCCCATGGGACATGGTGGAAACAACAGTGGCTAAGTCGAGGAAACAAAAACTTACCTCGCAAGCTAACTATCCAAATAAGAGTCCAACCAAGCTCAAGGTCCACAAACAGCACTCTCACAGTCTGTTTATACCAACAATCATATCAACAATCATAATCTACCAGCGTATAACATAAAGACAACGCTTTCCTTTTACGTTTCATGTCTTTCGGCTTCTCACAAAGCCCTAAGCCCTTAATCCATTGATTCTGACTTAGATTAATTATACAGAAGTCCACATTAACCAATCATAGGTCCACAAACCCAAAACGACATTCTGTATGAACAGTACAACTACTGACTCGAAATTCCCAGAATATCCAGATATATGTCGGGGCCATATCTGGATATGCATATCCGGATATCCATATCCGTATATGCATATCTGGATATGCATATCCGGATATCCATATCCGTATATGCATATCCGGATATGCATATCCGGATATTACAAGACCCCACATTCGGATATCAATATCCGGATATCATATCCGGATATTTCGCGACAGAATACAATTTCTGTAAGTAAACTTGCCTTGAAGGCCGAAGCATGTGAGAGGGAAAAATAAAATTTCTCCTTGCGGAAACACACATGCAAACAATTCTCATGCTTTAAGACAACATGATGTTACCTTGTTTATGATCCGATCACCGGGGAGATCAGTGTCAGGTTTGAAGGGTTCAAACCCTCTAACGTTGATCCACACCACCCACGTCAAGATGCAAGAACTCCTTCTTGAAAGCCACCAGATGACCACCACAAAGAGGCTTGCTATACGCTCAATAGGTGAAGATGGAGGCTAGATTTATGTGTTTAGAATAGTGAAGTCTTCAGCATGAAAACTTCACAAGAGTGGTGCAAGGAGTGAGTAAATTGGCTAGGTGTTCATTTGAAAACCCTAAGGAGAATCCTCCTCTTGTGCGCATAAGAGTGTGTTGGGAGAGAATGAGAGGATTCTCAAAACTTAAAATCCCTCCAAGTTTGCGCACAACAATGAGGAAATAAAGGTGTTGTTGCAATTCAAAATTGTCAACAACCTCCCCTTTGAATCCTTATGAGATTAGGTCCTTATTTAATTAAGATTCTGACCTAATGGTCATCACATGACCATCCCTTCTGTGTGCAAAACTCAGTCCCAAATAGAGTCCAGATACGTTGAGTAGTTGCATTCAAATTTGAACCAACTCACTCACTGATTCTCTCAACCAACCAAATCTAAATTAGAGCATATTTAGTTGACAAGATGAAACTCATCTCCAACCAAAGTGGCGCACCATATCCCTTTTGGATGAGATCAAATATCTTCTCTTGATGCAGGGGATTTGTCCCAACAAGATCTCATCTTATCCTTTTGTTATGAAACAACTTTTCATAGACAATTCAAATTCGAATTCAAACATTTTAAATTCAGACGTTCAAACATTTAAATCCAAAATTCAAATTCAAAATTCAAATTTCAAAATCCAAAATCAAATTTCAAATTTCAAATTCAAAATTCGAATTTTAAAATTCAAATTCCAAACTCAAATCTCAAAATTACAATTTCAAAATTCAAAATTCAAATGTTTGATAATTAATTTAACTAATTAAATTAATTAGTAATGTCTTGGACCATCCAAGCCCATTATATGACCCATGCGCCCTCTTCCCTTTAGATGGGCTTCCAAACAGCTTCTTGGGCTAACAACCATTATTAGGCCCAATATCTTTAATGATAGATATCAATCCCTGTAAATATCATCCTGATTTCTCCGGTTTACAGATAACCTAATCTCTCACATAGATTTGACGAATTCCTTAAGCTTATCACCCTGACCCTGTGCTTTTTCAGGACAAGCCCAACAATATACCTATGAGTCTCCATGTTTCAAGCAGACGAGGTATACAATCAAAGCATGCCTTCTAGAACACAGTCTAGGTAATAACTTCTGGTCTAAGGAAAGACATACCCAAATATAAAGAGATTGCTCTAATGATACTATCTGTGAGATTTCCTCATAGAGTCTTTTTGTGGGTCTGTTCAGTGCGAGTTATACTCTTATAGGTCCACCCATGACTTTAGCTAAGACATCTCCATATATGTAGCACATGAGGTCTTTACCTTGTATCCATATACAAGTAGATAAGTCGTGCTAGTCTTACCCGAGATCACTGATCCCCATTCTCAGTGTCTCTAGACTAGGAACATAAAATTTGGAATAAACGTGCGGTATCCTTGAATCCTAATGATCGTGATCTCATCACAGATATTCAAGAGATACATGTTCTATTCTAAGGGGTTTATCCAGTTTGTTCATATAATATTAACAATAATATCGAGACATAATATGAAACAGGATAAAGATTGCTTATTATTTATTTGCGACAATAAAGGTCTACATCTTATGTCTTTATTTAATCAAAAGATTGTCTCTAGGACACCCATATACTAACAGTTTATGCATTTCGCGAAGATATCACTCCCAAGGTTCAACTTTTAACCCGTTAGAACGTCCAATCATGCATTTTTATTCACTTTTAGGTTCATGATCAGGTTGGTTACTTATACAACTCATATAACATACCAAGACACAACTTTTGTCATGGAAAACTAATGATCCAAGGTGATGAAACTTATCTAAGCTTAAAACAGAGCAAGGAGGTGCTCTAGGAGCTCACAAGTCAGCTCCAAAAATCTGACTTCAAGGGTGCAAGAAAATGGCACTCAAGCAAGGTCCTTTCTTCCTAAAGGTGGCTTCTTGAAGCTCAAAATATCAAGAAAATGGCTCCCACAACCCCACTCACTAGCATAGCCCTCAAAACCCCACCAACACAGAGGCTACAACTCAGAATGGTGGCACTTTCCCGCTTACAATGCTAGCTCACACAAGGACAAGATATTTTGGTGAAGATAGCAAGAAGAAAGGTGACAACTTGGCTCATAAGAGGTGGAGGAGAGGTGGTGGCAAGAGTGGCAACTCAAACTCAGAAAATTCTCACATAGAGAATGTTAAGTTTCTAACCTAGAAACTTGTGCCCACCTATATATAATCTAATTAGTTTTAATTACGCTGTATTAGCGCTAATAGCTACGCTTAGAATTTTAATCCCAAACTTAGGATTCTGAACCTAGCCATTTTTCTACGATTTTTCATATTTTTATTTTATTTTTCGCACCACCTTTCCGGCATACGTTTTTACATAGCCAATATTAGTTCTGGCACCAGTTCTCATTATTTTGACTTGAAACTTGTTTTACTAGTCTATATATTATTTTAGGAATATTCATGCATTCATTATAATTTTTCGGGATACTTCATCGGTACGCATATATACCGTGAGGCAGAACCGATATCTGCACTTTTCGTCAGAAAAACGACTTTCAACATTATTAATTACTTACCACAATTATTTAAATATTCTCATAATTATTAGGGTCAATTATAGATTTATCTCCTATTTATTTATTTAATTTCCTCTCTCATGCATGAAGTTCAACCACGAATCCATCAAATATCAAATTCCAGGCTATGCTCAAATCTCTCTCTCTCTCTCTCTCTCTCTCTCTCTATATATATATATATATATATATATATATATATATATATATATATATATATATTTGGTAAGCGCATAGAATAGTTAAGTTATTAGCATTTTGCGCTTGCTGGTTTGATTTGTTTTGTTACTGGTTACAAGAATTTCTTTTTTGGTATAATATATATTAATCATTAAATTTCATATATTGTTTGGACATAGAAGGGAAAAAAGAGAGGGGAAACTGATGTAAAAATAACCCCCTAGCCCTATTTAGATGATTTTTAATCTCGTTATCTTTCAAAACTCAAATTTATTGTCATTCAAAATGGAGATATTAAAAAAGAAAAAGAAAGAAAAGGATTAAGTTTTACGTGAAATGCATAATAGATATTAGATAACATATATAAATCAAACATATATATTATAAAATTGGCGGTATTATATTTTTATATTTTGTCAAAATTTTAACCAAAATTGAAATCATTACTGCGGGGAATATTTTATCTACTTACCACTCCTAGAATTAGTTTTGTAACTTGAGATGTAAAAGAGTCAAGGGCCCACCAGGGATCTATAACTTATCCTACATTAGGTTGAATTTGATGTAGTATATTTAATAATATAGAATATGTTTAATAATATAACCTACAAGCCTATAAGCCAATCTATTAGGTATTTTTTATTTTAATTAAAATAAATTAAAATTATTATTTATATAATTTTTTTTTAAAAAATATATATATATATATATATATATATATATATATATATATATATGAGATATGATATTGTGACACCCAAGTTATTTTACACCCATGTGACACCCAGTCAATCTCACCGTTAGATCGCTTATGTTGATCCAACGGTTATATTTATTTTCATCTTTGTATGGTCATGATTTCCCAAATTTATACAAAGGTAGAAATAAATATAAAATATTAAATTTGAGAAATCATAACTATACAAAGATGTAAATAAATATAACCGTTAGATCAACATAAGCGATATAACGGTGAGATTGACTGAGTGTCATATAACTTGGGTGTCAGAATATCCTATCTCATATATATATATATATATATATATATATATATATATATATATATATATATATATATATATTTTAGTTTTGATAGTTATTAGAGGTTTGATAGACCTTTAAAAAGTTAATAGACTTAGATTAGACATTTTAATTTTTGAATATATGTGAAAATAAACCTATATTGTAACCTACATTAGAGTAATAGGTCAAATCAGGTTCGAAATATTTTGCTTAGGCTTAATTTATTTAAACCAAAGTATAACTTCATCCATTCCATTTATAGCCCTAGTTGCAACTGATAATGATATTCAATTAAAAAAAAAAAACTAATCTTAAATCTATTCACCAAAGTAAATGGGCTTTGCGTTTTACTTAATATATTTTGTTCTGGGCTAGGTTACCTTGGAGTCCTGACTTTGGTCAGGCCCAAGGTCCATATTCAAGAATAAAAATGGACATTTTTCAACGTGTGCAGCTACCTAGAATCATGACCTCAACTGAAAATAAAATAAATAAATGGACGTTTATTTAATATCTATCAATAAATAAAGAGGGGTGATATTTTTATTATAAAAAATTACTGCGAACTCATTATTTATTTAATCATGATTGAATCAAAGAAAATGTTAAATTTTTTGAAGAGAGAAAAAATTCTAATCCAATAATAATTAAATAAGTAGGAGTTGATAATAAATTTTATTGCTAGTAAAAATATTAGCTGATAAATAAATAAATAAATAAATAAATACTTTGTGTAAAAATTGTCAACCGACCAAAGCGTGAATAACTGATGAAGCGTGCTTCAGTGAACGAGTGAGACCGATAAAACCTCTTCGGAATCTCACTTCAAAAATTCACCAGTTTTCCAGGTACAACCCAAATCCCATTCTTTTTTTTGCAAATTCAAATGTTAGATTCGATTTCTCTTCAAAGTTCATATGAATTACTCCCCCTGTTAAGTAATTTTCCCAAAAGTTCCTCATTACACTGAAAATTGAAGTATTAAAATATAATTATTTTTTAATTTTAATTTTAATTTTTTATTATTTCACTTTCAGTTCTGTGGACTGTAGTAGCACCCTTAAATTTCGTTACGAGGGAGAAACACCCGAAGCGTAATAAATGGTATGTACATCACTTTTCTGTGCTGTTTTCTTTCGAATGTTGTTATTTTGTGTTTGTTAATTACCGTTTAAATTGCTTTGGCATGAGAAAATCGAGTTACGATCGTGTTTATGATGTTGGAGAATGCTGCTATGTTTAAGCTATTGGGAGGGATGATGAAATCAATTGAAAGTTAAGTATTGACTTAGTGTTGTTTTGAATTTATTCCAAGTAAAGTGAGGTAAAGTGGTAGGAATTGTTATAAAAGACAATCAAGAGTTCTTTTCTTTTATGTTAATAGGTTGGGAAGAGTGATAAAAAAGCGAAGGAATTAGTAAAAACAAATTGTCTTTGCCGTGCTTGCATGAGAAGGAAAATATTAAAAAATATGCATGTCAAATTACCCTCTTTTACTCAAACCGCATGTTAGTTCTTGAGCCTTGAGACATGCCTTGGATTTTATATGGTAGTTATGTTACGCTATCATGAAGATGTTTATAGTGATGTTAAGTGATCATCAAGATATTTATAGCTTGTTTGAGTTTGGTTGAATTTCATTTTCTTAACGTTAAGAATTGGAGTACTTTGGTTGAATCGTGCACCATAGTAGCTATTTTGTTTTGTATGTGAAAAAGATGATTGCCTGCTTTCTTTCAAATTCATTATCAATTTCTAGAGGCATTTTTCTGGTGTGCATTAACATCATATCGTGTTCGATGATACAACACATACTCTGATCTATTATAAGCATTCAGGGTTATGTTAATGCCAATCCTACTCATATTATAGATGGGGATTTGTTGCTCTCTTTTTCATTGAAATCCATCCTAGAAGCTCTCATTATTTTTTGGTATCTATTATGCATTATCAGATATTTGGAGTGAACTAAAGTATCATTTCATAACAGGATATGTACATTCGTGTTAAGCGTATTAAGACAACATACTTCATCCGGTGCAAGCCATCTGATAAAATTCTTGACATAAAGCAGAAGTTGCAAGAACTCATTGATCAACCAGCTAATAATCAATGTTTAATTCTACCTGATACAGGGGATGTATTAGAGGACTCTAAAACTCTGGCAGATCAAAAGGTACTCTCGCATCATGCTTTATGTGATTTGTATTTGTATTTTTTTTTTTAATGTTAGCATTTAGAAGATATCTAACACCTGGGTCTTTTTACATCTATTCATAATCTCTAACTAGCCAAAAAATACTGCCTGCTCCTCATATAGCTTATACTTAATTGTCCTATATGTTGACAATTTCCTATAAAAAGCTTCTTTTGTTTTTACTGTTCAGGTTGAAAATGATGCTGTTGTTGCACTGACATTGAGAAAAGGTGGTGTGTATATTATTATCCTTTTCCTCTCTGCCTATTAAGTTTCCTTTCTTCCTTCACTGATTGTGTGGTGACTCCTGTTGCCTATTGACTATGTTGTTCTTTGAAGGATTCTGCAATTTTGATCATAGGATAGACTATTCAGGTCATCCTGGATTTTTGTTGGATTAATTTTAAATATGTCATTCCTTCTGGGGAATTGCAGTAATTATGGACTGTTTCAAAAAGTCGTAATACTGTAATAGTCCTCAAATTTTTTGGCCAAAGTCAGGTATTTGTGGGGTAGTTCAGGAATTTCTTAGTATGTTCTAGGGCTACAAAAGAAACTCTAATCTTCTAGGACGATTATTAGATTTTGGTAATTTTAATAACTTAATCATTTAGCTTTTTCCTGTACTTGTCTACAATGCAGATAATTATTTGACATGGTTTATCGTCTAACATAGAAATGTCTTTCCTCTTCCACTCAAACAAAAAAGGTTGCTTTCTAGTTCATTGTCATATCATGTGTAAGTAGTTTTAGGCTGCATTCCGTTCCCATGTTTCACGGAAACTGTACAACCATGCCTTATCTCACAATTGTAAATTAATTATTTATATTTTGAATTATGACATCATAGCTGGTTACTCTTTTCCCTTTAATGGGACTTTTTCTTTGGTATTGACTTCTCTTTATCTATTATACAACGGTCTGAAGCCATTGATCATTAAATTCCTTTTTTTCCCAAATAGAACTCCATTGAAATACATTCTTCTAATGAGCTTCTTCTCACATTTATCTTTTTTAACCTATGAAGTTCGGGTTCTGAATTATGAAATTCTTTTCTTATTCTCATTCTGAAAGTAGCAGTCACAATATGGTCTTGTCAATTTTATCCGAGGAACCAAAATCTCAGTTTTGGCTGTATGTTATTCCCAACTGAAAACAATATATAGATAGTAATTGTTATAGCTAATTAGCATGCTATGGTTGTTTAGAATTTATAACCTCAGCAAAATCATTACAGCGGGATTTTCCTTTGTTCAAGTTTGATTTTGATAGCGTACATGGTATGCCTTATTGAGCCTTGTCATATGATTGATTGGACTCATATTCTTCATGGAATTGAAATTGTCTTGTCGGAGTAATAATTCACACACAGGGGAATATCTTATATAAGCGATTACTGATAGGAACAAAGCAAATTGAGGAAATTCCTTAAGGTCTTCTGAATTTCCATTTTGATGATCCTTTTAACTTTTGATCTGGCTTTAATGAAATAGTCTTCCTCCCTTCCCCCCTAAAAAAAAAAAAAAGACTCAGTGATGTTTGTATCTTTGAGATGATCTTTACAAGCATGCAGCTGGCATATATACGCAGTTTATCCTATTTCTCCTACCCTCTTTATTTGTTCTAGATAATCCTGAATTTACATTTTGACAGCATCATTTCTTAGAGGAGATCATTTTGCATGTACCTGCACACTTCTGCTTTTCAGAAACAAAATATTAAAAGTTATTCATCTGTTGCTTCTAGATGATAATGAGTTTGAGGAGGTCAACATTGTTCGGCCAAATGATTTCTACCAGGCACGGGATGCAGATGGTGCCAATTGGTAAAGGCATGCACTCCAGCAAAGGCTGATTCAGAACAACTTGTAGCTTGCTCATTGAATCTTTAATGAATATTGTTGTAACTGTTCCTTAAATAAAATTTCCATGTTATGAGCTAAAAGTATTATCCCGTTAATTAGATGGCTTGGTAATTATCTATAGTGGCTCAGGAAACATCTTGAAATGATTGATCAATTGTAGGATTACTGATGTACTTGTTTGTTTAACACTGAATTTATTGCCCGAAAGGAATATGGCACTCTTAGTGCAATGATCTCTTGTCACGGTGAAACAAATTTTTCATTAAGGTCTAGAGTGGCCTTATACCGATGTGAAGCTAAAGGACCATCATATTAGGCTTAGGTCATTGTCATCTAGAAGATTTGAACCTTTTACATAATATTGGGGCAATTACAATTTTTTTTTTAATTTTTTAATTTTTGCAAAAAAGAAATTAAAATGAAAAAAATGTTTTTTTTTAATAAATTATGACATACGTTTTTATTTTATATTATATCTTTTAACAGCTTAAGTTTTTTATTTTTTGGGTTAAAGTTTTAACTTAGCAGCACATGAAATTTGAGCGCACATGTTACTTGAGATTTTTGAGATAAATTGTTTCCTATTATAGGCAAAATATCTGTCTAAGTTTTACTCTCCACATAACCCTGTTATTTTGCAGATATTAAATTCATTTGTAAGGGAATTTCCCCATCTTTTTAAAGATTTA
Organism: Gastrolobium villosum; assembly: GCA_032173675.1. Classification (NCBI taxonomy): domain Eukaryota; kingdom Viridiplantae; phylum Streptophyta; class Magnoliopsida; order Fabales; family Fabaceae; genus Gastrolobium; species Gastrolobium villosum. The sequence goes on from JAVKPL010016009.1 coordinate 73,419, forward strand.
AGCAGTTCATAACATATAATAGTTGAAGGTTAATAGTTTCATATAATATCTTTTACACCCTTCACGTAAGAGTTTGTTGGGATTGAAAAGTGAGTAAAGCAAAGACTTTATCTATCTATATTAGGAATAATGATGACATAAGATAAGATATCATGTTATCATTGAATGATGATGACATTGGAATCAAGAAATGGAGAGGCAAGCCTCCTACGTTGTTTCTTTGTATATGAATCAAAGAAGAATCCATCATGATCCATCCCCATGTGGTGATGTAGGAAATCATGGCATGCAGAAATGAGAAAACAAGCTAGCTAGTTGCAGCTTTTATTATATATATCATATCTTTGAGGATATCTTTGGCTTGCTAATGTAACCAATATAAGGGCCATTTGAAATCTAGTTTGGAGTAGTCTGATAAAGCATCTGTGAGTATATAACTTGAAGGTGATCAACTAATCAAAAGTCATGCTCAAGTGTTTGGTTCTCTAATCAACTAAGGGACCTCAATCAAATACCAAAAATTAGAAGCAACATCAATAATTTGATATGAGGGATAAATCTTAATTGCAGTCTTTTCAGATCCTAAGTAATTAGCAAACTGTCTTAGTCAACATAACGCAGATAATTACTACAAATTACTTTGAAGTTCTTTCTAGCTAATATTTACTTTTATGCAAGTATGAAAGCATATGAACGAGTAAACTCATATGTAATCATATGTGATGTTAGACGATGAGAGTAACCTGAACATCCATATCACAAGTGCAATAAAGGGTACATAGATTGGATCTGTGCACGTTTTACTTACAACAAGCTATATGTTATTAGCTTTTAGCCATGATCCACCAATCAAGTTGGCATGGAGATTCTTTCTTCTATCTTTTTAATATAGATTCTGGTTTGCTTGAACAAAAAGGTTAAGAGATTTGTGATTCCAAAATTGAATTTACCCTTGATATAAAGTAGTCTTAATCCCAGGCATGAAAAACACAGTTTAGTTACCAATGAGAAGGAAGTATATACATCAATCAAAGGACTAAACAACTTCCACTACAAGAAAAGCGGGATATAGAGGCGGTGTCGTAGTGGCTGATTTATAAACCGACTCTATATCTACTTAAAGGTATTTTTTGTCTCTCGCTAAGATATAGAGCGGTATAATTTTTTGATATCTCATTTTATTTTCCTTGTTCGCAGCAAAAGCCTCCGATTTTTTTTCTTTTAGCCTCCGATTGTTCCCCTGAGCATTTCCAAATTTCTTTATCCTCCGATTGTTCACTGTATTCCTATTTTTCTTTCTAAGCTCAGATATTTGGGTATTTTCTTTCTTCATCTTTTTTCTTTCTTCTTTGCTAGGTTTAGGACTGATTTTCTAATTAACATACTGGTTTCGATCTTCGCTCTATTTTGGAAGATTTTTGGATTAGAAGGATAACAAGGTTAGAGTTTAATTGGCATTTTATGACAAGATGTACCACAAACCGTTCTCAGCAGCACCATCCACCAGGTCTCCTTGCCCATTACATGCTTGATAAAATGCCCAAATGCATATATATTACCTTTTAATAATCATGCTCTATTCTGCATATTATTTGTTCTTAATAATCATGAGGATGTTCGAGGCATTCAAGTTACTGTTTATGAGGTCAAGGTTAAGGAGGAAGTCACTAATGGTGCCCATGGCTCTGCCAAAGGCACTGCTTCAGTACAAAACGTGGTTTTTTTTCTATCATTCTTTTCAATACTGTGTTTTTAGAATTTGATGATGCCCGGTAATTTTTTAATTTCCTGAGATCATTCGTTTTGTTGTTATAGTTACATTTAGGGGATGTTTACTCCCTTTTTTTTTTTTTGGTAAAAGAGGGATGTTTACTCCCTTAGTATTGATAATATATAAGTGCTAATTTAGAGTATCGCGTCAGATTGTAGGGTTGTTTACTTTCACTTACTGATTTAAAAGGCATCAGTAATTAGTACTGAACTAGAATGAGAATGCTAATTTACTTGAGAAATTATATGGGAATCCTTATAGTTCTTTTATTAATGTTTAATTTGAATGACTGTCTCATATGTTTATTGATAGGTTGGTCTACAGGATATATGTTTTGAACAGAACTCTCAGTCCGCTGTGTTTTCTTATTCCTTCTCTTCTGTTATTCCTTTTGAAATATTTTAATAGGGACACACAGTCACTGGTGTTTAATTTTATGCTCTTTCCGGGGGATCACCTGCTGTGGCGCCCACAAGTGAGCCTGAGACATCTTTGGCCCCTCCTCCTTCCTTTCCTATCCAGGTAACTTTGATTTCTACCATAAACTAATATGAGTTTCATTGTCTTAATGCTATTTTCTTTTTTAAGAAATACGAAGGTTTTTTTTCATCATAGCTTATATCAAAACGCTTGTATATGTTCTATAATAACATCTCAATCTGATCATATTAACAAGAAGGGAACATAGAAAATCTTTTAACGAAATAAGGCATATTAAAATAATACAATCAATGACACCACTATTGGTCTTTGTTACTTTGTACCTTCTTGTCTTTGACAGCTAGTATCCCTTCATCCAGTTGATTTTCTAGGTGTTGCAGTTCGTTAAGGCTTAAACCATCAAGCTCCTTACCCATCATCCTTCTAAAAGTATGCAAATAATATTAGAACAAAATCTGAACCAAGATTTAACGACAAATAATCACAAAAGATATTGCAAAACCTATAAAATTTCATTAAGCTAGTTACTTTCTTTGGCCATAGATTAAAGTAGTTCATTAATACAGTAATACATATTTCTGTTATTTTTAATAGCAACTAGTAATATAAAGCGTAACTTACAAGTATGCTGAACGCAGCTTTGTTAGTCATCCTTCAGAAGGTTGGTGTCAGGCTGCATAACCTATTTAAAAGTAAGAATAACACTTTAAAATATATATAGAAAAGAAGAACTTAAAAGGATTGGGGTCAGGCTGCATAACCTATTTAAAAGTAAGAATAACACTTTAAAATATATACAGAAAAGAAGAACTTAAAAGGGTTGGGGGCGTATTATAGAAAGAGTGATGCTTTAAGGAATTAGAGGAACAGTGTCAAATACATTTATTGGGGGCTCACTACTAGGCTGCTCTCAGGTGGAACTTGCGTTTTGTTGCTTTCCTTAATTATTTTTCCTACTCTTTAACTCATTCAATTTTCTTTCTCTCTCCAAATGAAGTATTATTGCGTTATACAGTAGGTGTTTCTGAAGTTAGAGAAAGGAAAAACCCTTCAAATGAATTAATTGTTAGAAGTGAATAAAACAATTAATTGTTTTAGGTGCGACACATGTCTTGTTCTTTGTTATCTTCGGAACCATTGTGTTGGTTCCTAATACCCTTTGTTTTGTAGGCTACATATTTTTGCCAAATCTGCTGGCAGGCCCTGTTCCTTAATTAGGTTTTGGTGGGTAAGATGGAATTGGGTTTTTCTTGGTTAAAATTGTTGCAATTTGGTTGATGATCATTATCATCCTTTGATGGAAATTTGAAAAAATATGTATTTGTTATGAGCCTATATTGTTTTAGCAATGTGTCTGGATCCAGAAGCAGTAATGCCAGGGACTTTTTCTGGGTTGTTCATTCAGCCAACAGAGATGCTATTGGAAGCTTATGTGAATAGCAGTAAAATGCTTCTTCTCAAATATGTGGATTTGATTCTGGTAGAGTTGTTGGAGGAGATGAAGAATGTGATGATGATGACAAGTATAGGGCTGAAGTTAGTATAGTTAAGAGTCTATTAAGTGTTGCTTTAGATGTGAGTCCATTGGTGAGGGCAGAGGTAGCAGTGGGTAGGTGATTAAGTATCTGAATTTATATATTTTTTTGAGTGTTTTTTGTGAAAAGATTTTATGTTCGTATGATTAATACCTGAGAAACTACCTGATTTAAGTAAATCTTTTCAAATTTAGATAAAGCTTTAAATGCCCCTGTTGTCTTTCTCAGTTTCTTTTACTAGCTTTTAGATTATCTCAGGTGTGCTACTCATGGTGGGTTCTTTCTAGCCTGATCATGATTGATAGGGTTCATTGGATCAGTAAGGAGAAGCTTATAAAGTTTATCTTAGACTGCCAGGTTATTTAGCTGAATCTCTTTTCTATGTTTATAATCAGCATGCTCTTGTTTCTTCTTTTGGAGTATTAACTATTGTGAGGTTAGTATTTCAGAAATATTATGTATGTTGAAACTGTAAGGACACAGAAAATGGTGGTCATATTGCTACTTCATTTTACACATTTATTATTTAATGACACATTGTCCTTTGTTGTCTTGGATTAACATTTTTGTATCAGTATTAAGAATATAGTTTTGACTCGCCAAATGCCTTTGCAGTATGGATTAGCAGAGGATACTTTAAGAACTGGGGGATCGGTGAGTGCTCAAGAAGTTTCACCAAATGAATTGTACACCCAATCAGCAATATATATTCCAGCTGCTCATGCATTGAAACCAAATTATTCAGTAAGAAGCCAGTTTCTATTTGTCTTCCTTTATAAATATTTATTGGCTACATGCTTTTTTTGGATTAGAAAAGCTTGCTAGTCTAGTTAACATGAGTTTTTTTCTTAACTATATCCTTCTATTCATAAACAAGCTTGTTTTGTCATTGGAGTTTCTTGTTCTCACTTTGGTTCTATATTTGCAAATTTAACAGTTTAACACCTAGGCCTTCATGATGAGTTTTCAAACAATGATAATAGGGTTGTGTTCTAGATTTTTTGTCTCGTTTCTTTTGGTTTTCCTGATGTGGGTTCAGGTGGTTTTCCTTGTCCTCAATCTCACTAAGGTAACGGTACCTATCTCAGCAATCTACTTGCTCTCCAAGTTTTCTCTAGTTTTTTATTTTTTGTGGTTTCGTAATATTTTCTTAATGTAGAGTAATCCAAGTTCACTTCTGCATTTTATTAATGTATATATATTTAATGTATATACAGCACTTACCCAGTAACCGTAAGGTTCCTTCCCTTTTCTCTCCCTCTCTCTCTCTCTCTCTCTCTCTCTCTCTCTAGTTCTAGTTCTATTTCTAATTCGGATTCTATTGCTATTGAGATATGATATTAGAATTAACTATCTCGTTTGTTTGTTAATATACATACACACACATGATATAGAATTCAATTGAGTTTGAGTTTGAGATGGAAAATTTGTTCATTGCATGATATTAAGTGTACGGTGGTGCTTTCAAATTGCTGAGATATATTATTTGAAGTTTGTTATCATGTGGAGATAGAGGTACGTAGATTTTAGTTAATCTTACATGAAGTTTTGTATGTTTATTTTAGTTAATCTTATTGATTTCTGTTGATGGACATCAAATAAATCACTGTAAATGGATCAACATGCACTTTTGATGGACAATAATATTCTATTGATCGACAAAACCTTTGTCTTTGATATTGTGGTTGAATAAGCACAAAGAGCAATAAATTTTGTATATATTGGGGTGAATTACTTAATAATGCTCATTGCTATTTGCCTGTTTCAATTAAGGGATTTGCTATTTCTAATATGCAGAGAAGCTGAGAAACCTTCGCTCTTTCTTTATTTTATCCCTCCCTTATACTTCTTGTATTTTTTTTTTTTTTTTTTGGGGGGGGGGGGGGGGGGGGGGGGTTGTGTGTGCCTGTTTTCCTACTTTTGAGTAATCTTGTTGCCCCCTATTTGTATTTCCCCCTTTTTCTCTGTAATATATAAATATATATATATATATATATATATTCTAATAAAAAATTCATTGTTGTGACAGCTGCTATTCTCTCCCTGCATCTGCCTTTACTCTCCTCCCAACATCGTGATGATGGTGAAACCGTAAGCTTTGAATGCCTTTCAGCTTGCTTTTTGTGTCTTATATGTTTATATAGTATATAATATAGACATATTCTTGGTGTTGTTTAGATATGTACAATTTAGGATATTCTATTGAGCTGCCTACATGATTTCCCTACTTTCTTACCCTCTCCTGCATTTCAAATTCTTGCATTCAGGTAGGGATGGAGACTGAAGGTTTTGCCATTTATGATGCAATGATGCAGTTAAAGAATGAGGTTTGTCTTGTCGTTGAAATCAAACATCATATGATCATATATTTGTATATCTGATTATTTATTTTGATGATGGTATTAATATAATGAGACATAATCGTGGTAGGTTACGGGAATTTAGAAATTGTTAAGAAGAAAAAGAAGAAATTTAGAAATTGGCTTTTTATCTGCAGTCATATTTGAATATATCTTTTTTCAAGTCTTTGATTTTTGCTTCCCAAGAAGATACACACAGTGGCTGTTGGAGCTGCTATAGGTCAAGTCAACGAAGGCAGGTCAGGTCATATTTATGTATTTACTATTTTTTTCTTTACTTTTTTTATTATTTTTACATTCCTTTTTTATGCATTTATTTATGGAAGCATATTTAGAAACTTCACGTTAAATTAATTTATATCATTCTGTTTTAACATAATAATATATTAAAAGAATGAAAAAAATATTTATTTTTTAAAGATATAATATTATATTATTTTAAGTGAAACATTAGTAATTCATTTAATATTTAAATTAAAAAAATTTCCATCAATAATCTCTTTCTTTCCTATGATATCAATTTATATGTGACAAATTTTAAATTCTCTAATTTTAATGTTTTTACTCCTTCCTGCTTTATGTGTTGTTTGCAACGAAGATATTTTAAGGTTTTCGAACACCGACTACAACTCATCTTTTTTTTTGTTTTTGGTTATTTTTAATTTCCCACGTGTTAGTTTTCATGATAAATTAGACATAATTTCCCTATACTTTGGCCATTTTCAATTAACTCTCTTTCAAGTTTTTTTTTTCTGAGTTAAAAATGTTAACTTTTTAATTATTTAACAGTAGTTTAAAACTTTTAAAATAATTATCTTTTTTTTTTTGTAAGATCCTCTAATTTTCTGAATGTAGTTTTAGATTTGAATAAAATTTCTCTATTCATTTCTTACTATAAGGTTTTAAGTTATTTTTAATAATAAAAAAGAGTATATAAAGCATTTTCCCTTGCAAAACTAAATTTCAAAATTACAATTCATAAGGATTGTTAATAAAACAAGGGGGGAAGACATAATAATAGCACTGATTAATAGTGTTGGGATTATTTTCTATCCCAATTTACTGTTTATTTCTTTATTGCTTTTTTTAATTTAGTGAACTAAATACTTTAGTTTACACCCATATACCATCCAAGAGTCTAGCCGCACGTAACGTTGGGATTTTTATTTTGTGGCTCAATTTTGTATCTTTGAATTTTGAATGCCAAATTATATATATATATATATATATATATATATATAATGTGGCTCAGTTTTATTTTAGAAATTTCAACTTGCTCAAGTAGAAAATATATAAATGCCAAAGTATTAAATTATGATAGATCTGACCGAGCATGGAAATTATAATCCTTACATTGGGGAAGGTACTAAACTACTAGAACCTGTATATGTTCAAAGAGTTAATATCTTCTTAGTGTATGACCACCTAAGTAGCACCGATACCGACACGGAACACGTGACACGACACGACACGACATCCCGACACGTTAATTCTAAAAAATGTTAGATTTCGACACGTTAGGACACGTTTCGATATTAAATAATACTTTTAATTTATATAGTGTATATTGTATTTAATATTCAATAATTTAACAAAAAAATGAATCTAAATTATAATATTCATAAATTTTGAAAAAAAAATAAGATATCCCACATATTTATATTAAATTCAATAAAATGGTAATCGTAATCTAACAAATCTAATAGTTGGAACTAAAAACTCAACGCAACGCAACCTTTGAATCTTTTTTTGAATTTCTATAATCCGTGTTGGAGTGTTGAGGAGTGTCGGAGTGTCCGAGAGTGTCGGGAAGTGTCGGACACGACACGTCAGGATTTTTGAAGTGTCGGTGCTTCATAGATGACCACATTATGACCAAATTATATTCCACATAAGAATCTCAGGTGTGAATTATATTCAATACAGAATTCTGAAAGTCAAAAAAACTAACCGAATACTGAATATTCCACATTGTCCTACTTTAAACTACACCAATGCTATTGAACCAAATAAAATGAAATACCCATATCTGTGATGTTTGCCTTAGATCAAGTACACGTATATTGCCACTAGAAATATATATGTACACATAGTTGATACTCTGATAGTTATCATCACATCAACACCTTATTTTTGTCATGAATTCATATATACAAGTAATTGAATAAGAAGGAAATATTACAAAACTCAAAAGAACTAAACAACCTCATACTGTAATTTGAGCCACTAAAACAGTAATATCATCTTTCTTTCCACCCACGTGATTACGTCCTTCCCTCAGAGAAGCATCTTGAAAAGGGGTTCGACAATCTTTGGACAAGGAAAACAACAGAGCAAAATCTGCTATACACTCAGCCAAATCATTGACTTCCAATATTCCATCTGACCAGCTCAGAATTTCTTCAATAGCATCAGCGTACAAATTGTCAAAAAGTCCGTCACTTCCTAACACTAAAATATCCTCTGCCTCTACTGAAATCTCATACTCATACGCAGAGTCAGGGCGGTCACTAATCTCACTGTTCCCCAACTGAAATGGCATGTTGAAAGAGTGTTGTTGGAAGGGTGATTGAAACAAAAGCCTATTATTTCTAAACAGCATTAAACCACTGTCACCCACATTAACTCCATGCAACACCCCTTCCTTCAGAGTAACAATAGATGCAGTGGATGAACCTTTTGCTTTGGTATTCAAGAAAGCATCGTTCAACACTTTTCTTGGATCAACAAAGCCTTATTCTGATTGAAGTTGAACATCATTCATAGCCTCCGTCATGAGCTCTCTGGCATATTCACCAGCATCGATTCCTTCCTTGGCCCAACCACCGGCCCCATCAGCCACACCCATGGTTTGCTGTTCCTCACAGATGAAGAATGTGTCTTCTCCCGTTGTATAGTAGAATTTCCCAGCAACCATCTTCATCACCTTCAACCGTTTCTTTAACCGTTTCTTTGGCTTTTCTTTTGATCACCAGCGTATTTATCACGAAGACACTTGTTGATAATTAGGGCTGTGCAAAAAAACTTGTTCACTCGCCCTGCTCTTGATCTGATCTTGATCAAGGTTTTCAGTATTTATAAAAGAAAAATAGTTAAGAATGACCTAGCGATGACTAATCAATCCTAATCACAATTAATCCTAATCAATGTTAATTAATCCCAATTAATAGGAAATAAAAACAATCGATCCTAATTAATCTTAATTAATCCTAATTAATAGGAAATAAAAACGGAAGAATATTTGAATTTGAATTCTGATTTTCTACACTGACCCATAAATACCTATTTTTTGTTTGAATTGGTTTAAATACCGACCCACTTTTATTTGGGTCAGTTTTAGACCTGACTCGTTTTAATAATAACCCAAAACTTGACTCATACCCATTATGTGAAAAAAAAAATCACAATTACATTAAAATAAAAGTTTTAACGTAAAATAATTACGTCAAATTTTTTTACGAAAAAAATTTTCATCAAAATTTTTTTCAAAAAATTTTTTTGTCAAATTTTTTTATCGAATCTAGATTTCGTCAAAATATTTCACAAAAAAACATATTTATCAAAAATTTTGACGACACACATATTAGGCTCAGGTCATTGTCATATGGAAGATTTGAACCTTTTACATAATATTGGGGCAATTACAATTTAATTTTGATTTTAATTTTTTTTTTTTGCAAAAAAATTGAATATGAAAAAGTATGTTTTTTTTAACGAAATTATGACATATGTATTTATTTTATATTATATCTTTTAACATCTAAGTTTTTTTTTCTTTGGATAGAGTTTTAACAGCTAAGTTAGCAGCACATGAAATTTGCGAGCACATGGTACTTGATATTTTGAGATCAATTATTTCCTATTATAGGTAAAATAACTGTCATAGTTTCACCCTTCACATAGTCAGTCCTGTTAATTTGCAGCTATTAAATTCAATTGTGAGGAAATTTTCCCATCTTAAAGGTTAGAGGAAAGACACGTTGAAACATGTTATAACATTACCAAACAACTGAAGACATATATATATATATATATATATATATATATATATATATATATATATATATATATATATATATTTGGTATAATGAAGACATATTTTTAATACATTAGTGAGTCATCATCACAACAAATTAAATATAACATTTTGTTTATATTATCACTAATTTAAACCATTTACATTATTCACAAATATAATAGTTTCTTTCCATAAACATTTTGAACATATCTTCAACTTTTAGGCATTTATATTCTTATTTTGTGAGAGTATAAGTAGACTAATGAAAAAGCAAAGGACCTTTTCACCTAAAAAAGAAAAAAGAAAAGGACCTTGCATATTATTGATAATGAACAAACTTGTTTTTTTTTTTTTTTATTTTGGCAATGGAAACGGTTATGTACATAACAGCTAGCTAATCATCGTAATTGTGTACTATGCGTGCATTTTTTTAGTTGTTCTCTAAATCTTGGATTAATAGAGGGCGTAAGCTAAGACAGGCGATCATTGTCCATCCCCATAAAACTATTGTGCAAACATAACATGATTCAGAGACATCATTTCCTGCAAAATAGAGTTTTAAATAAAAATTGATAGAGTAGTAGTTTTGATTTTGACCCCCCAGAATTATCTTGGAGTCTAGTCTGAAGGAATATTGATGAAATCCAAGAAAAAAAAACTTTTTTTACCTGAAAACTTTAGAAAGTAACAAAGGGTTCTTCTGAACAAGATCTATTAACAAAAAAATTGAAATTTGAAAAGTGAAATATTTTTGTAATGAATGCTGAAATCTTTTTCCACTTATCAAATAAAAATTCAAATTTGTAACGTTTCTAAAAGTGAAAAAATTAAAGTGCTCTGTAGTACATTTAAGTAAATTATTAATCAAATTATCATAATAAATTTGATGTTTTTATATTTTTAAAATCTTAGGCCAGACAATTAATAATTATTTAAAATTTAATTAATTAATATATAATTTGAAAAATAAGATAAATTAGGAAATTTTTTTAAAAAGGAAATAATTTTTATCCAAATAATTTTTTAAAAGAACCTAATTGATTTAATTACAATGAATTTCTCACCTTCTACTGATAAATAAATTCCTCAGATCAGATCAAAGGGACTTGAAACTCAACGCATCAATAGAACCCTAAATAAATAAACCAATGATTCCACCGCCTTGGTCTAAAAAAAAATAAAAGATAAAAAGATAATCCAGATTCGATTAAGGAACAAGGCACAGATCGTGAAATTCGCTGGCGATGGCAGTTTTGTGATTTTGAAGCTGAGAGTAGGAACCGGAAAGGAAATAAGAGAATTAAAAGAAGAAGAAAAAAATTGATGATTTCGGGTTACCAAAAAAGCTTCCTATGAAAACATAATAATAAACAAATAAAAGGGAATATGAGAAAATGGTTTCAGTTGGGAAGGAGGGAGAAATAAGGATAGTTGTTTTCACTATGAAAAGAAAATATTACAAAACTCAAAGAATTAAAGAACCTCATTCTGTAATTCGAGCCACTAGAACAGTGATATCATCTTTCTTTCCTCCGATATGATTATGTTCTTTCCTCTGAGAAGCATCTTGAAAAGGGGTTCGACGATCATTGGACAAGGAAAAGAGCAGAGCAACATCTGCAATATGCTCAGCCAAATCATTGACTCCTAGTATTCCATCTGACCAGCTCAGAATATCTTCAATATCATCGGCGTACAAATTGTCAAAAATTCCATCACTACCTAACACTAAAATATCCCCTGCCTTTACCGAAATTGAATACTCATCTGCAGAGTCAGGGAGATCACTATTCCTACATATTCATCTGAAACAGCTGCACTCTTTCAACACACCATTTCAGTTGGGGAATAGTAGGAATAGTGATCGCCCTGACTCTGCAGATGAGTATGTAATTTCGGTAAAGGCAGGGGATATTTTAGTGTTAGGTAGTGATGGAATTTTTGACAATTTGTACGCCGATGATATTGAAGATATTCTGAGCTGGTCAGATGGAATACTAGGAGTCAATGATTTGGCTGAGCATATTGCAGATGTTGCTCTGCTCTTTTCCTTGTCCAAAGATCGTCGAACCCCTTTTCAAGATGCTTCTCAGAGGAAAGGACATAATCATGTCGGAGGAAAGAAAGATGATATCACTGTTCTAGTGGCTCGAATTACAGAATGAGGTTCTTTAATTCTGAGTTTTGTAATATTTTCTTTTCATAGTGAAAACAACTATCCTAATTTCTCCCTCCTTCCCAACTGAAACCATTTTCTCCTATTCCTTTTTATTTGTTTATTATTATGTTTTTCAAAGGAAGCTTTTTTGGTAACCCGAAATCATCATTTTTTTTTCTTCTTTTAATTCTCTTATTTCCTTTCTAGTTCCTACTCTCAGCTTCAAAATCACAAAACTGTCATCGCCGGGCGAATTTCACGATCTGTGCCTTGTTCCTTAATCGAATCTGGATTATCTTTTTATCTTTTATTTTTTTTAGACCAATGAGGTGGGATCATTGGTTTATTTATTTAGGGTTCTATTGATGCGTTGAGTTTCAAGTCTCTTTAATCTGATCTGATGAATTTATTTATCAGTAGAAGGTGAGAAATTCATTGTAATTAAATCAATTAGGTTCTTTTAAAAAATTATTTGGATAAAAATTATTGCCTTTTTTAAAAAATTTATCTTATTTTTCAAATTATATTTTAATTAATTAAATTTTAAATTTTAAATAATTATTAATTGTCTGACCTAAGATTTTAAAAATATAAAAACATCAAATTTATTATGATAATTTGATTAGTAATTTACTTAAATGTACTACGGACCTTTTTAATTTTTTCGCTTTTAGAAACGTTGCAAATTTGAATTTTTATTTGATAAGTGGGAAAAGATTTCAGCATTCATTACAAAATATTTCACTTTTCAAATTTCAATTTTTTTGTTAATAGATCCTTGTTCAGAAGAACCCTTTGTCAGTTTCCAAAATTTTCAGGTAAAAAAAGTTTTTTTTTTCTTGGATTTCATCAATATTCTTTCAGACTAGACTCCAAGATAATTCTGGGGGGTCAAAATCGAAATTACTACTCTATCAATTTTTATTTAAAATACTATTTTGCAGGAAATGATGTCTCTGAATCATGTTATGTTTGCACAATAGTTTTATGGGGATGGACAATGATCGTCTGTCTTAGCTTACGCCGTCTATTAATCCAAGATTTAGAGAACAATTAAAAAAACGCACGCATAGTACACAATTACGATGATTAGCTGGCTGTTATGTACATAACCGTTTCCATTGCCAAAATAAAAAAAAACAAGTTTGTTCATTATCAATAATATGCATGGTCCTTTTCTTTTTTCTTTTTTAGGTGAAAAGGTCCTTTTCTTTTTCATTAGTCTACTGATACTCTCACACAATAAGAATATAAATGCCTAAAAGTTGAAGATATGTTCAAAATGTTTATGGAAAGGAGCTATTATATTTGTGAATAATGTAAATGCTTAAAATTAGTGATAATTTAAACAAAATGTTATATTTAATTTGTTGTGATGATGACTCACTAATGTATTAAAAATATGTCTTCATTATACCAAAAAAAAAATGTCTTCAGTTGTTTGGTAATGTTATAACATGTTTCAACGTGTCTTTCCTCTAACCTTCAGCCATTATATATTGTGAACCGCTTGAATCTTAAAAAAGATCGGAAAATTTCCTCACAAATGAATTTAATAGCTGCAAATTAACAGGACTATGTGAAGGGTGAAACTATGACAATTATTTTGCCTATAATAGGAAACAATTGATCTCATAATCTCAAGTACCATGTGCTCGCAAATTTCATGTGCTGTTAACTTAGCTGTTAAAACTCTATCCAAAGAAAAAAAAAACTTAGCTGTTAAAAGATATAATATAAAATAAATACATATGTCATAATTTCGTAAAAAAAAAACACATACTTTTTCATATTCAATTATTTTGCAAAAAAAAAAAAAATTAAAATCAAAATTAAATTGTAATTGCCCCAATATTATGTAAAAGGTTCAAATCTTCCATATGACAATGACTTGAGTCTAATATGTGTGTCGTCAAAATTTTTGATAAATTTTTTTTTTTTTTTGTGAAATATTTTGACGAAATCTAGTTTCTGTAAAAAAGTTGACAATTTTTTGAAAATTTTTTTGATGAATATTTTTTCGTAAAAAATTTTGACATGATTATTTTACGTTAAAACTTTTCTTTTAATGTAATTGTGATTTTTTTTTCACATAATGGGCATGAGTGAAGTTTTGGGTTATTATTAAAACGAGTCAGGTCTAAAACTGACCCAAATCAAAGTGGGTCAGTATTTAATCAGAAAAAGGCTTTGTTGATCCAAGAAAAGTGTTGAACGATGCTTTCTTGAATACCAAAGCAAAAGGTTCATCCACTGCATCTATTGTTACTCTGAAGGAAGGGGTGTTGCATGGAGTTAATGTGGGTGACAGTGGTTTAATGCTGTTTAGAAATAATAGGCTTTTGTTTCAATCACCCTTCCAACAGCACTCTTTCAACATTGTATTTCAGTTGGGGAACAGTGAGATTAGTGACCGCCCTGACTCTAAGTATGAGTATGAGATTTCGGTAGAGGTAGGGAATATTTTAGTGTTAGGAAGTGACGGACTTTTTGACAATTTGTACGCTGATGCTATTGAAGAAATTCTGAGCTGGTCAGACGGAATATTGGAAGTCAATGATTTGGCTAAGTGTATAGCAGATTTTGCTCTGTTGTTTTCCTTGTCCAAAGATTGTCGAACCCCTTTTCAAGATGCTTGTCAGAGGGAAGGACGTAATCACGTGGGTGGAAAGAAAGATGATATAATAGCCCAACATAATTAATTAGCAAATTACATGTGATTAGATAATTAATCATGTAATTGTGAGTAAAAATAAGTAAATTCCCTAACAAAATTAATTGGGGTCAATTTTGAGGCAGAAAGTGTACTCAGTGAAAATTAAGGGGTATAAATGGGTGTAGACAAAAGTACCCAAAATATAAAAATGGAAGTAGAAATATTCCTAGAAAAATATTCCAGATTTTTGGGTAAAGTTTGGTAATTAATGGAGTTGAATAGATAGATGAACCAATACCCACTTAACCTGTGATAAGTGACAAGTCACTAAAGGAACCCAAAACCCTTATTTCCCTACCCAACCCCGTGCGCAGAAGGGAAAAGAAGAAAAGAAGGGAAAGAAGAGAGAAGAAGGGAGAAAGAAGCAGAAGAGGAAGGAGGAAAGGGGAAAACCTAGTGTGATCAAACCTTGATGGTTTTGAGTGATTCCAAAGCCTAAACTACACCAAATCTTCCCCTCTTTCAGAATCCTAGCTTGGGTCTTGGTGGGGAGTTGTGTGGTGTGAGATTTTTCCTCCAAAAAATCCGACACATTGGAGAAGTTGTGAGATTTGGGAGCTTCTACCTCCATGGAAGCTTGAGGAACCATCATCCCTTGATTGTGCAACACTTGGTGGTAAGATTTCATCCTTTGAACTCTATTTTCATGGTGAATTCATGATTTAGGGTTTTGGATGAATAGTGTTTTGGGGTTTGTGAAATTTGAGTGAATGTACTATGTTCTAGGAAGATTGAGGCCTAGTGCATGTTGAGAAAAATGCTAGGAATAACATTTAATCGGTGAAAATAAGTTTATATAGTCGAATGATTTTGTTTGGAAAATTTCAAATTATGCATTTGACTATGGTTTGGCTTGTTTTGGTAATCAATGGTTTGGTTTGGTTGATTGTTGATATTGTCCATGTGATGCTTAGGATTGAGGCATTTGGACCAACATTGAGCAACCAACCGTTGGAACAAGCTATGGAGCTCGGTTAGCTCCTTGGAATTGATAAGCGTGTTGTGAAGATTGGTGTAAAACAAAGGTTGAGTTGGAAGCATTGAGGTAAGCCTTCGGACCTTGGGTGTAATTCCCTTTATTGTTCCACCAAGCCCTGAACGGGTAATAAGTGTGTTGTTGTATATAAATGCAATGAAATAGTGTAATGCTTTGTTATACGTATTTGCATGCTTTGGTGTGACATAGGATGATGTTTCCCTATGTTGGTATGTTGCATGACGATGTGTAAATCATACTTGGTAGTTTAGCTGGCCAGTAGGACTATTTGCATCTGAGTATCCTTAGGACAACTCGAGAGCTCGAGGGATTTCTCCTGGAGATGTTGTGTACACTTGCATGGATATATATTTGCTGCATTATTATTGTCATTGCTATTACACTGTTATTGAACTATGGGGTGGAAAGATGCTCCAAGGGCCCCTGGTTTACTGGATATATTCGTATATCTCACCCCGTGTTGTTGGGGACCCCCTTTCAGGCAAGGATGCTGCAGGAGCCTCTGATGGCAAGTGGCCATACTTGAAGTAAATGGACATAGGAAGACTTAGGGTCATTTGATTAAGCATGCTATTTTGTAGTTCCTATGTACAAGATTGTAAATGAAAGTCATTTGTTATATGCATGCTATGTTTTAATTGGTTGGACTTAGCCTATGCTCATCCCTTTGGTGTCTCTTTTGTTGATGAGAACCAAGGAGTTGATCATAGTGTTTTGTAGCTAAGTCTCATGATTTGTAATTGAAACTTGTAAACATGATGTAATGTCGTAATTATTGGATATATGTAGACATGATGAAATGATATTCATGCTTCTCTTAGTTGATGAGTATCTAGAGAGACTAGAATTCATGTATTGAAAGGATTATATGATGTAAATTATATGGAAGAAAACCTTTGATTGAAAATTCAAGTAAGAGCCAAGATACCCTGTCTTTTTGTCCAATTTTCGCATCCTATACGATAGATTTGGACCCTTGTGTCTTGACGGAAGTTGTAGATATGTTTCTTAGCTTTCCATAGAGACCAAAATTGTGTAATTTGGATAAGTATAACTAAAGTTATGGTTAAAACACCACAGGTAGGTCAAACTGCCCTGTTTTGGTTCTTGCTCCTGACTGCCCACGCTATGAGCGTGAGATTCACGCTATGAGCGTCAACCTCTCTGACTGCCCACGCTATGAGCGTGAGATCCACGCTATGAGCATGGGGGTCCTGGGGAATTCAACATTCCTTTTCTTAGAAATCGCATAACTTGGGCTACGGTGCTCCGATTTGAGCGCGGTTTGAACCTACGCGTAGCTAATGAAAAATCCTATAATATATTGGAGAAATCGAGACCATAAGAGTAGTATAGTAATTTTTTTAAATAAATAAAGAGTGAATATGTTTAGTGTTTAAAAGCAATAAAAGTGAGTTTTATGCCTTAGTGATCTAAGGGGACTACTTGGCTCACCATAATAGTAATGTTTGGTTTAATGAAATAAGAGTATGATGTTATGCTTAAATTATTTTATTCCGCAACGTAATACGGTTATGGTCACGCAATTGGGTAATTAAAATTCGGCTTGGTTTTAAAAGAAAAATTTAACCGGATTTCTAATTGAATCAATGTGATTGTAACTGCGCTTAATATCATAAGACGATGTTAACAAACCGGTTCTAGAATGGGATGTTACAGATGATATTACTATTTTAGTGGCTCAAATTACAGTATGAGGTTGTTTAGTTCTTTTGAGTTTTGTAATATTTCCTTCTTATTCGATTACTTGTATATATGAAGTTGTTTAGTCCTTTGATTGATGTATATACTTCCTTCTCATTGGTAACTAAACTGTGTTTTTCATGCCTGGGATTAAGACTACTTTATATCAAGGGTAAATTCAATTTTGGAATCACAAATCTCTTAACCTTTTTGTTCAAGCAAACCAGAATCAGTATTAAAAAGACAGAAGAAAGAATCTCCATGCCAACTTGATTGGTGGATCATGGCTAAAAGCTAATAACATATAGCTTGTTGTAAGTAAAACGTGCACAGATCCAATCTATGTACCCTTTATTGCACTTGTGATATGGATGTTCAGGTTACTCTCATCATCTAACATCACATATGATTACATATGTGTTTACTCGTTCATGTGCTTTCATAATTGCATAAAAGTAAATATTAGCTAGAAAGAACTTCAAAGTAATTTGCAGCAATTATCTGCGTTATGTTGACTAAGACAGTTTGCTAATTACTTAGGATCTGAAAAGACTGCAATTAAGATTTATCCCTCATATCAAATTATTGATGTTGCTTCTTATTTTTGGTATTTGATTGAGGTCCCTTAGTTGATTAGAGAACCAAACACTTGAGCATGACTTTTGATTAGTTGATCACCTTCAAGTTATATATTCACCTCGTGTTTATATGTCCATTATTTTCTTTCTTGTATGGTATTAGCTACTTTAGCTGGTGTTGTAATTAATTAATGTGTTAGCTCAAAGCTATCTTGTTTCTTGTTAGTTTGTTAATTTAGAAAGTAGTGTGGGAAATTTTGTGAACACTTGAGTTATAGTAAATATTTTAACCGCTATAATTTTAGTTACTTATAGCATAAGATTTTCCAACATTTGTCTCCATTTCCATTTCAAAATTCATTTCCAGCATGATGGTATTCAGTTTTGACACTTAAGGGACAGATTTGGTTTGATCTTAAGTTAACATATGTTGTAGTTTAAAAGCAAAAAGGTTATAATGAAAAGGCTGTCAGTGTCCCCATTATGTCCCGTGGAACCCAATCTGCTTGAGACACAGTATCCTTTCATTCCCTCCTCAAACAGTCTTTGCCAACAATCTATTAGTAAATACTTAGTTTTCAATTCCATTCCTGCTTTAAAGTCTACTCACATATGCTTTATCAGACTACTCCAAGCTAGTTTTCAAATGGCCCTTATATTGGTTACATTAGCAAGCCAAAGATATCCTCAAAGATTGATATATATAATAAAAGCTGCAACTAGCTAGCTTGTTTTCTCATTTCTGCATGCCATGATTTCCTACATCACCACATGTGGATGGATCATGATGGATTCTTCTTTGATTCATATACAAAGAAACAATGTAGGAGGCTTGCCTCTTCATTTCTTGATTCCAATGTTCATCATCATTCAATGATAACATGATATCTTATCTTATGTCATCATTATTCCTAATATAGATAGATAAAGTCTTTGCTTTACTCACTTTTCAAGCCCAACAAACTTTTACATGAAGGGTGTGAAAGATATTATACGAAACTATTAACCTTCAACTATTATATGTTATTAACTGCTTAAATCTTTAAAAAGATGGGGGAATTCCCTTACAAATGAATTTAATATCTGCAAAAGAATAGGATTATGTGGAGAGTAAAACTTAGACAGTTATTTTGCCTATAATAGGAAACAATTTATCTCAAAATCTCAAGTACCATGTGCGCTCAAATTTCATGTGCTGCTAAGTTAAAACTTTATCCCAAAAAACAAAAAACTTAAACTGTTAAAAGATATAATATAAAATAAAAACGTATGTCGTAATTTATTAAAAAAAAAACATTTTTTCATTTTAATTTCTTTTTTGCAAAAATTAAAAAATTAAAAAAAATTGTAATTGCCCCAATATTATGTAAAAAGTTCAAATCTTCTAGATGACAATGACCTAAGCCTAATATGATGGTCCTTTAGCTTCACATCGGTATAAGGCCACTCTAGACCTTAATGAAAAATTTGTTTCACCGTGACAAGAGATCATTGCACAAAGAGTGCCATATTCCTTTCAGGCAATAAATTCAGTGTTAAACAAACAAGTACATCAGTAATCCTACAATTGATCAATCATTTCAAGATGTTTCCTGAGCCACTATAGATAATTACCAAGCCATCTAATTAACGGGATAGTACTTTTAGCTCATAACATGGAAATTTTATTTAAGGAACATTTACAACAATATTCATTAAAGATTCAATGAGCAAGCTACAAGTTGTTCTGAATCAGCCTTTGCTGGAGTGCATGCCTTTACCAATTGGCACCATCTGCATCCCGTGCCTGGTAGAAATCATTTGGCCGAACAATGTTGACCTCCTCAAACTCATTATCATCTGGAAGCAACAGATGAATAACTTTTCATATTTTGTTTCTGAAAAGCAGAAGTGTGCAGGCACATGCAAAATGATCTCCTCTAAAGAGGGTAGGGGAAATAGGATAAACTGTGTATATATGCCCGCTGCATGCTTGTAAAGATCATCTCAAAGATACAAACATCACTGTGTCTTTTTTTTTAGGGGGGAAGGGAGGAAGACTATTTCATAAAACCCAGATCAAAAGTTAAAAGGATCATCAAAATGGAAATTCAGAAGACCTTAAGGAATTTCCTCAATTTGCTTTGTTCCTATCAGTAATCGCTTATATAAGATATTCCCCTGTTTGTGAATTATTACTCCGAAAAGACAATTTCAATTCCATGAAGAATATGAGTCCAATCAATCATATGACAAGGCTCAATAAGGCATACCATGTACGCTATCAAAATCAAACTTGAACAAAGGAAAATCCCGCTGTAATGATTTTGCTGAGGTTATAAATTCTAAAGAACCATAGCATGCTAATTAGCTATAACAATTACTATCTATATATTGTTTTCAGTTGGGTACATACAGCCAAAACTGAGATTTTGGTTCCTCCGATAAAATTGACAAGACTATATTGTGACTGCTATTTTCAGAATGAGAATAAGAAAAGAATTTCATAATTCAGAACAGAACTTCATAGGTTAAAAAAAATAAATGTGAGAAGAAGCTCATTAGAAGAATGTATTTCAATGGAGTTCTATTTGGGAAAAAAGGAATTTAATGATCAATGGCTTCAAACCGTTGTATAATAGATAAAGAGAAGTCAATACCAAAGAAAAAGTCCCATTAAAGGGAAAAGAGTAATCAGCTATGATGTCATAATTCAAAATACAAATAATTAATTTATAATTGTGAGATAAGGCATGGGAATGGAATGCAGCCTAAAACTACTTACACATGATATGACAATGAACTAGAAAGCAACCTTTTTTGTTTGAGTGGAAGAGGAGAGAGATTTCTATGTTACACGATAAACCATGTCAAATAATTATCTGCATCGTAGACAAGTACAGGAACAAGCTAAATGATTAAGTTATTAAAATTACCAAAATCTCATAATCGTCCTAGAAGATCAGAGTTTCTTTTGTAGCCCTAGAACGTACTAAGAAATTCCTGAACTACCCCAAAAATACCTGACTTTGGCCAAAAATTTTGAGGACTATTACAGTATTACGACTTTTTGAAACAGTCCATGATTACTGCAATTCCCCAGAAGGAATGACATATTTAAAATTAATCCAACAAAAATCAGTGAAGGAAGAAAGGAAACTTAATAGGTAGAGAGGAAAAGGATAATAATATACACACCACCTTTTATCACTAATTTTAACCATTTACATTATTCACAAATATAATAGCTCCTTTCCATAAACATTTTGAACATATCTTCAACTTTTAGGCATTTATATTCTTATTGTGTGAGAGTATAAGTAGACTAATGAAAAAGAAAAGGACCTATGGGTTAGGGTGCGTGCTCTCAACGCGCAAGATCTTTCTTTTCTGCTAGGGCAAAATGAGTGTTCCGATTGACAAGAATGGAGATAAAAAATTTCGCAGCTTCCATTTCTGAGGACAGCATGCACAAGATTGTTAAAAGAACTAAGAATGGAGAAGAGATTTCTCCTGACTCGTCGAACCGAGGGGCCAGCCTGGGGAACTTGGTGAATCGGATTCCGTCCGGCAAACCCAGATCCTTCGCAGAGGCACTCCGGTCGGAAGGAAACGACATGGGAGAAGATGATTCATGGCAGGATGAACCGGAGGAAGAGCTGTGTGAACCTCTGGATCCTAAAATGGGCGCAATCAACGAATTGGGTTTTCAAACCATCTATGGGGAGGATGGCTCAGTCCGTTTCCGTTGCACGAAAGAAGCAAAACAGAGGCTCAGAAGCCCCTGGAAAAATGCGATCATAGTAAAGCTACTGGGGAAAAAGGTTGGTGTTATGTACATGAAGAAAAAGCTGGAATCTTTATGGGCGAAAACTGGTCCTATCACAGTTGCTGATCTGGGAAATGATTTTTTTTCGGTGCGATTCTCTAGCTTGGAGGATTTAAATATAGCCCCAAATGGAGGCCCCTGGGTGCTGATGGGGCATTACCTGGCTATACGTAAATGGGAGCCCTTCTTTCAACCTCACAAAGCTAATATTCATCGCGTGGCTGCTTGGATTCGCCTTCCAGGTATTCCCCTTGAGTTTTGTGTTATCTCAGTTTTGAAAATGATTGGAAATTCTATTGGTAAAGTTTTAAAGATCGACAAAACCACATCATTGGGGGATAGAGGGAAATATGCACGAATCTGTGTTGAGCTGGACCTCTCAAATCCTTTGAGAGGTGAATTCATTCTGGAGGAGGAGACTTTTAAGGTGGAATATGAAGGTCTTTACCTCATTTGTCTTCATTGTGGGAAGTATGGGCATAACATTGAAAAATGTTCAGAACTAGTGCAAACTAAGCAGAGTAGCCACACTCATGGTGGTGCGGGATCATTTCCTAAACCGAGTTCTGATAATGGGACCCCTGCTGCTAATCATGGGGTGGGACCATGGATGGTAGTCCAGAAGAAGAAATACCCAAAGTACCAACAAGGCAAGAGAGAGGATGGTAAGGTAGAAAGAGCCTTTGGAGCTGATATATCCAATAATCATGGCTCCAGTCAGGAAAAAAATAGTGGAGTCAAAACTGGGTCTTTAGTTCCAAAGCAATCCAATAGTAATATGGCTGAAGGAACTAAGCTAAAAGAGAGTAAGGAGAACAAAGGGAACAACTGTCCTAAAGCTAGTACCCAATCCCCTTCCAGAAAATCCACAGTAGCCAGGAGTAAGGCTACTGGAAAGTCTATTTACAAACCTGAAACTTCTGATTGTTCAGAATCCTTCATTTTCACCTCTGATTCAATTTCAGTAGGAAAAAATTCAAAAGCCTTAGAGCTCCCTTCATCCAGTAATAAGCCAAATCAGAGGCATCACAGCCGTACAAAGACTGTTGAACCAGTTTGTGCTGGGAAAGTGTCTTATCCGTCGGAGGTAGAAAATGAGCTTTGTGTGAAGATTGCTGCTTCTAATCTTAGTGGTACGGTTTTTCATTCTACAAGTAGTGATATGTGCAAGGAGGAGAATAGGCCTGTTGAGATGAATATTTCCATTGCAAGTGGTGTCCGTCAACAGATTCCAGAGGATCCTCCTGATAAAGAGGGTCATGAGGATATGGAAATGGAGAAGAGCATAGCTTTTAATGAATCCATGCTCATGAGAGAGGGTGATCAGGGACCCAGTAATCCTGACAATGTTTTGGTCACTCAATGAATTGCGTTGTGTGGAATTGTAGGGGTGCGGCAAAGAGAACTTTCAAGACATCCCTTAGAAATTTCACAAGGAAGAATAAGATTGGCTTAGTTGCAATCTTAGAGCCTAGAATTAGTGGGGATATTGCTCAGAAAAAGATCAAGCAACTTGGGTTCAATAGATTTGAGCTAGAGGAAGCTGTTGGTTTTTCAGGTGGTATCTGGATCCTGTGGAAGGAAGAGTTATTTAATATTGCTATTATAGAAAAGAACAGTCAATTTATCCATATGTCCTGTTCTATAAATCAAGGCAACCCTTTTCTCTTAACTGTGGTCTATGCTAATCCCAGAGAGGACATTCGTGAGGATTTGTGGTCTAATTTGATGAGAATCAGCAATGATGTTGTTGGCCCTTGGGCTATGATGGGTGACTTCAATGAGATAGCTTCTGTTAATGAGAAAAAAGGAGGAGCTCCTGTCAATTTGGCTAGATGTCAGAAATTCTCTTCCTTCCTTAATAGTTGCAATCTTGACAGAGTGTGTGTTAATGCTGATTGGAGAGTTGCTTTTGAGGATGCTTATGTGAAATCATTACCTAGACTTAATTCTGATCACAATCCTTTGCTTCTTACTATGACTCCAAAAGAGGATTTCAGAAAGGGTAGACCCTTCAGACTCCTAGTGGCTTGGCTGGAGCATTCCTCTTTTCCTCACTTTCTCAGGTTTGTGTGGAAGCCTCAGCTCTCTATTAACCAAAGTCTGAAAGCTTTGGGTAACCCCCTTCAGTCTTGGAATAAAAGGGTTTTTGGGTGTATTCAGATTAGAAAAGAGTTCCTTCTAAAGAAGCTTCATGAAACTCAATTGAATACTGATAATCGGTTGGACCAGTTTCATTCTGACCTGGACAGAGCTCTTCAGAAAGAATTAAATAGGGTTTTGGATCAAGAAGAAGCCCTTTGGTTTCAAAAAGCTAGATGCAATTGGTTAGAAGATGGGGATCGTAACACTAGATTTTATCACACTACCACTATCATCAGGAGAGCTAGGAACACGATTTTAGAGCTGAAGAATGATGAAGGGTTTCCTGTTAGAGAAGAAGAGAATCTAAAGGAGCTTATTCTAAATTTCTTCAAAGACCTGTTTACAGAAGAAAATTCGAACAGACCTTGGAATGTAACTACAGTTAATTGGCCTGATCTTATAGACTCTGATCTGAAGGCTCTCAATGACCCTATCTCGGAGCTCATGATTAAGGAGGCTTTCTTCTCCATGGGTGGTCTCAAAGCTCCTGACCCTGATGGTTTCCCAGCCCTCTTCTTCCAAAAAAACTGGGATTTACTGAAGAAACAAGTGGTAGAGTGTACTCTCCGTATCTGGAAGAATCCTGCTGATGTGAAAGATCTAAACAAGACCTTCCTTGTCCTCATTCCAAAGTTGGCTAAACTTGAGAAAATCTCCCAATTTAGGCCAATTGCTCTCTGTTCAGTGCTTTACAAAGGTATTAGCAAGTTGATTGTGGGAAAGCTGAAACCTATCTTAAGCAAGCTTATCTCTCCTCAACAAGTTAGCTTTGTTCCCAATAGGCAAATCCAGGATAATATTGTTATTGCCCAGGAGATGGTCCATTCTATGAATAGAATGAAAGGCAAGCGAGGTTTTTTTACAATAAAGATTGATCTAGAAAAAGCCTATGACCGTATGTCCTGGAGTTTCATTCATAAAGTGCTTGCTGAGATCAATCTGCCTGATCATTTGATCAATCTTATCATGCAATGCATCTCTACTTCTAAGCTGGAGATTCTTTGGAATGGGGCTAAATCCGGAACTATTTCTCCTAGCAGAGGTCTTAGACAAGGGGATCCCATATCTCCTTATATTTTTGTCCTCTGCATGGATAAATTATCTCATATGATTGCTGATCTCATTAATTCAAAAGAGTGGACTCCTATGAAAGCAGGTAAAGGTGGCCCAGCCATATCTCATCTTCTTTTTGCTGATGATTTACTGCTCTTTAGGGAAGCTAGCATCACACAGATTTAAACTATCATAAATTGCCTTGCTATGTTTGGTGAGATGTCTGGTCAAAAGGTTAGCTACCCAAAATCCAATATTTTTTTCTCCAAGAATGTCTCTTCTGAGCTTGCTAGTGAGATTGTGGAGTTAAGTGGATTTGCTTATACTATGAATATTGGCAGATACCTTGGCTATAGAATGAAGCATGGTAGAATCACCAAACAACACTATGGTGAAATTATGGATAGAGTTAATGGTAGGCTCCAGGGTTGGAAAAAGAGTTGCTTGTCAATGGCTGGAAGAGTAACCTTAGGCAAGTCAGTTATTTCAGCTATTCCCATGTTCCACATGCAGAGCAGCCTCCTCCCTAAGGGTATCTGTAAGAACCCGCACCGCTAATTAAGGTAATTAGTAAATTAATTATGATAATTAAGAAATAATTCCATAATTGACCCTAATAATTATAAATGGGCTTAAACAATTATAATGAATGAGTAAAAATGCTGAAAGTCGCTTTCGGAAGAAAAGCGCAGATACCGGTTCTGCTACTCGGTATAAATGCGTACCGGAAAAGTATCCCAGAAAATTATAACGAATGCATGATAATTACTAGAATATTATGTAGGACTCATAAAACAAGTTTCAAGTCAAAATGACGTAATCTGATGCCAGAACTGATACTGGCTATGGAAAAGCGCGTACCGGAAAGGTGCTCCGAAAAATAAAATAAAAATATGACAAATATTAGAAAAATGCGTAGGTCTAGAATCCGAAGTTTGGGATCAATATCTTTTACTTTGCTATTAAGGCTAATACTGCGCGATTAGTGGCTTGTGCCTATAAATAGACACATTTAGTGGGCACACAACCCTAGGCAGCCACCATCATACGTGAGAGGCTGAGTTTGCTGAGTGTTGGCACTGTTTCATTGTTTTCTTTCACCATTTGTGAGTTTGGTAACCTTTTTCTTCTATCTTCTTCACCATTCCTTCTTCCAAGCAACTAGAGTGTGTCTTGGGTGAGGGTGGTGCAACCTTTTCTGAGTTGAGGTGCTGGGTGAGGGGTGTTAGTGGGCTGTGGAGTTGTCTCCATGGTTATGAACCATTGTTCATACCATTAGAGGTTCCAAGAAGCCTCCTTTGGTGCCAAGAACCAACCTTTGGTGTGGCATTTTCGTGTCCTTGGGTGTGCTGGACTTGTGTGCAGTGTTAAGAGCTCCAAAGGCACTTTGAACTACTGACCAAGCTTTGGGGTAAGTCACCTTAACTTGATCATGTGTTTTTATGGCTTAAAGGTGGTTTCTTGGTATGTTAATGAGTTTAACATGTAACCAACACATAAGTGAACCTAAAATGGATTAAAGATGCATTCTTTAACGTGTACATGTGATAAAAGTTGGATCTTTGGGTTGGATATTCACGAAATGCAGAAACTGCATTCTGTCGTGAGATATCCGGATATTTGTCGAACAGATATCCGGATATCAGTATCCGGATATGGTATCCGGATATTGATATCCGGATATGGGATCTGGGTATCCGGATATGACATATCCGGATATGTCCAGTGTGATATCCGGATATGGCATATCCGGATATGTCCCTTCTGATATCCGGATATCTGGGTTCTGCGCAGACAGTAGCTGTACTGTATGAACAGTAAGCTATTGGGTGTGTGTGGACCCTAGTTTAAGGAAGTTGAACTTCTGTAATTAATGAACTAAGTCAGAATCATATGATTAGGGGCTTATGGCTTTGTTGGAAGCCTTGAGACGTAAAACGTAAAGGAAAGGCGTAGTCTTTAAGTTGTAAGCTTGTGATGCATGATTATTAATGTATTATTGGTCCATATCAGATTGTGATACTGCTGTTTGTGGACTTGTGAGTGGTTGGACTCTTGGCTTGGATAGCTAGCTTGCAAGGTAAGCTTTCGTGTCCTCGGTTTAGCCATTTTGATGTTCCACCATGTCCCATGGGGATGGGTTTATGCATGCTGTGTTACATGCTTTATTATTTTGTAAATGCTGTTGAGCTATTTATATGCAATGAGCTTTTATGAGATGCATGTGGTGTCCACCTAGACGGCAATCCTGAGTATGTGGTACATACAAGATGGAGAAGCTGTGGGTGAGGTGCAGGTAGTATCCATGTACTCATGTAGGCATAGACGTATTCCTACATTTCTCTGGCCAGTAGATTTGATAAGCACACATGGCATGAGTAATTGCTGCATCGCATGATTTTGGAACTTATATTGTAAATACTGTTTTTAGAACTTATATTACACGTGTAAGTGAGCTTGGGGTGGAGACTCCTTGAGGACCCCTTGTCTTACTGAGATTTCTTGTTAGAGATCTCACCCCACGTTTGGGGACGCTTATTTCAGGATCAGGTAATGTTGAGGGCTCAGGTGGCAGGAGGCCCGAGCTGAGCTGATATGATGATATGCTGTTTTGCTGGATTGACTGCTGTTATGTTATGTTTTCCGCTTTATTTATGTTATCATGTTGAGACTGTTTGTGGGCATTGTTGCCTTATTTGGTGAGCATGGGGTTTGTCCATGCCACATGGTTTGACTATGGTCTTTTAAATTAATGTTGTAATTAAAGTATCAGGATTTTGGCCCAGGCTGCGTGTTGTAGTCCTGTGGTTTTAGATACTCATCTTATATTTATGTACGAGGTATTCAGTTAGTTGTCTTGCAATTTACATACAGGCAGTATTTTATGAAATTGATTAAGTAATCAAGTTGGTTAAGTTTAATGACGTCATAATTGAATTAAAGAAAAAGTTATTCCGCATTTTAATTAAGCGTGGCTTAATACGATAGTGTGTTAACAATCCGGGTTAACACGGGCTGTTACATTTTATGGTATCAGAGCACTTTCTAGGGAAAAGCCTGTATGTATTGCAATAACTTAGGATGTGTCGTTGCGTGTCTACCTTGCGTTCTCTCTGATTTGGTGTGTGTTATGATAATGCATATGTGACCACATGGCGTGGGCCTGATCAACTCATTCTTTGTGTAACTTGTGCAGAGTCATGGTGCCACCAAGGAGGAACACGAGTACGAGCGAGGATCAATCGGATCCCATCCTGGCTGCATTAGCTGAGATGCAGGCGGCCCGACTAGCCGACCAGGAAGCCACGAGGCTGGCGAACCGGGCGATGCTGGACGCTATTCGAGATGCGAACCGCAAACCACGGCAGAGGTTCTGGAGGAGAACCGGATGGCCAACATGACTATGATGAGGGTCATGTTGGAGGAGTTGAGGGCTGGTCCTGCTGCTGGCCAGGGTCCTCCACCACCTCCACCGCCGCCACCGCCTCCACCTCCGCCTAGTCAACAGGAGGACACCCAGAGCCAGATGGGTGAGGGTAGTCACTTGACGGGGGCTATGCAGACTATCCCCGTACTTGCTGAGGATCGTGACGAGATCGATCGCCGACTGAATGCTTTCCGCAAGCATAAGCCACCTTCATTCGACGGATCGTATGATCCCATTGCCGCTGCTAGATGGCTTCAGGCGCTAGACAAGATTTTCCGGATCATGCAGTGCACCGATCCGCAGAAGCTGTTGTTCGCCACATATATGCTGGAGGGCGAGGCCCATGAGTGGTGGACCAATCTTTCTCAGGTCTACGAGATGCAGGGCCATGTGATGACGTGGCCATTCTTCGAGGAGAGCTTTCTGGGTCAGTACTTCCCTTATGACTCACAGGAGAGGAAGCAGGGGGAGTTTGACCGGTTGGTTCAGGGCTCGTTGTCTGTCGACGAGTACCTGGCCAAGTTTAATGAGCTGGTGAAGTTTTCACACTTCAGGATGGCGAGACCTACTCCTACATTCTTGGCTGCTAAGTTCCGCAGGGGACTTAGTGAGGATATTGCTGGTTACTTAGCTGGGTCTGCTTCTAGAGATTTTGGGACACTGGTCCAGCAGTGTCGTGATATTGAGGACTTCTACAGCACGAGTAAGGCCAAGAAGGCCAAGATGGAGGTGCCACAGGGTACCGGCGGTTCCACTCCTTGGAAGAATAAAAATTTTGCGAACAAGGGCAAGGGCAAGCAGATGGCGGCTAAGCAAGCGCCAAATCAGTTTAGAAAGACTACTACTCAGGGGAACGCCGCTAGACCTCCTGCTCCCAGATGTTCGGGATGCGGGAAGTCACATTTTGGGCCGTGTTCTACCGGGCAGCTGATATGCTTCCAGTGTGGCAAGGAGGGCCACTATTCCAGAGATTGCCCGACGGCGAGAGTTGCTGCAGTGCAGGCTGTGCCGTTGCAGATGGTTCCTACTGGGGCACCAGCAGTGCCACCTACTACCGGACGAGTATATACACTTGATCGTCAGCAGTCGGACAGAGCTCCGAACCTGGTCAGAGGTACTGTTACCATTGGTGGTTCAGCTGTTGATGTGTTATTTGATTCCGGGGCAACGCACTCTTTTGTTGCTACCCCTATTGCTATGGGGCTTGAGTTGCCCAGTGATGTGCTTTCTCCACCGATGCGGGTTACCACCGCCACCGGAGAAAAATGTTTGACCTCCACTATTCATCGCGATGTAGCGTTTCAGTGGGATGGCCGTGACTTCTCGGTAGATCTGATAGGATTGCCGATGGCCAACCTTGAGATTATTCTGGGCATGGATTGGTTGTCCAGAAATTGTGCACTGATTGATTGTTGTGCCAAGAAAGTGGTGATGTCTCCGGGTGGGTCCACAGCCAGTTCCTCACCGTTCATTTCAGTCCTGCAGGCGAGGAGGGCCTTGAGAGCAGGGGCATTTGGCTATGTCATGTTGGGAGGTTTGGTGAGTGGGACACAGGAGGATCTCACTGGCATTCCTGTGGTGAGGGAATTCCTTGAGGTGTTTCCCGAGGAGATTCCTGAGTTTCCACCACAGAGGGAGATAGAGTTCTCCATAGATTTATTGCCTGGTGTGGGGCCTATCTCGTTGGCTCCATACCGGATGTTGCCACCAGAGTTGGCGGAGCTGAAGAAGCATATTGAGGAGCTTTCAGCGAAAGATTTTATTCGGCCGAGTGTGTCTCCCTGGGGAGCACCGGTCATTTTTGTGAAAAAGAAAGATGGGACCATGCGGTTGTGCACCGACTACAGACAGTTGAACAAGGTGACAATCAAGAACAAGTACCCTCTTCCACGCATTGACGATTTGCTGGATCAGCTCAGGGGTGCTTGTGTGTATTCCAAGATTGATCTCCGGTCCGGTTATCATCAGATACGGGTAAAGCCGGAGGATGTCCCAAAGACAGCGTTTCGCTCAAGGTACGGGCACTATGAGTACTTGGTGATTCCGTTTGGACTCACCAATGCACCCGCAGTATTCATGGACTACATGAACAGGATATTCCAGACGTACCTGGATCAGTTTGTGATCGTCTTCATCGACGACATCTTGATTTACTCCAAGACGGAGGAGGAGCATACTGAGCACTTGAAGATTGTGTTGCAAGTGCTGAAAGAGAAAAAGCTATATGCTAAGCCGTCGAAATGCGAGTTTTGGCTCAAGGCGGTGAAATTTCTGGGTCATGTAATTTCAACTAATGGAGTTGCAGTTGATCCTAACAAGATTGAGGCCGTGATGGATTGGGAGAGGCCCAAGACGGTTACAGAAGTGAGAAGCTTCTTGGGTTTGGCAGGCTACTATAGGAGGTGCATAGAGGGATTCTCCAAGATGGTGCTACCGATGACTCGCCTTACCCGAAAGGAGACTCCATTCGTGTGGACTCATGAGTGTGAGGAGTGTTTCCAGGAGTTGAAGGAGAGACTGACTACTGCTCCGGTGTTAGTCCTTCCTGATCCTGCGGAACAGTTTGAGTTATACTGCGATGCTTCTGGAAAGGGGCTGGGCTGTGTGTTGATGCAGAAAGGTAAAGCGGTTGCTTACGCTTCAAGACAGTTGAAACCTCATGAGGAGAACTACCCGACTCACGACTTGGAGTTGGCAGCCATTGTTTTTGCTTTCAAGATTTGGAGGCATTACCTGTTTGGCATGAAGTTTGCTGTATTCAGTGATCACAAGAGCCTGAAGTATCTGTTTGACCAGAAGGAGTTGAACATGAGACAACGAAGATGGATGGAGTTCTTGAAGGACTACGACTTTGAGTTGAGGTACCATCCTGGCAAGGCCAATGTGGTAGCCGATGCTTTGAGTCGGAAATCCGTGAGCTTATCCAGCTTAATGATGAACGACTACGAGGTGATCGAGAAGTTCAGAGACTTGAGAGTGAACTCCTTGTTTGGGGGTGCACTACTTGAGATGGAAACAGCAGAAGTGATTAATGAGCTGATGGAGAAGATTAAGGAGGCGCAAGTGCAAAGAGAGTGCCTTGATTATGTGAAGAACCAGGACGGTGTGTCTTGGAACGAGGACGGATTGCTGCTGTTCTAGAAGAGGATTGTTATTCCTCGAGGGCCATTGACTGAGGAGGTTATGGCAGAGGCTCATAAGGGCCGGTTCACTATCCACCCTGGTGCCACGAAAATGTACCAGGACTTAAAAAGGAATTTTTGGTGGCCGGGCATGAAGAAGGACATAGCGGTCTACGTGTCCAAGTGTTTGATATGTCAGAAAGTAAAGATCGAGCACCAGAAACCGTCTGGTAAACTTCAACCTCTGGAGATTCCACAGTGGAAGTGGGAGAGTATTTCCATGGACTTCGTGGTGGGATTGCCCAAAACTCAGGCTGGTTGTGACTCTATTTGGGTCATAGTGGACAGATTGACCAAGTCTGCCCATTTTCTTCCAGTGAAGGTGAGCTTCACTACAGAGCAGTTGGCCAAACTATACGTCCGCGAGATTGTGAGGCTTCACGGGGTGCCCGAGAGTATCATCAGTGATAGGGACCCGAAGTTCACATCTCGGTTCTGGGAGGCGCTGCAGGAGGCTTTTGGTACGCAGTTGAGATTGAGTACCGCCTATCACCCTCAGACTGACGGACAGACTGAGCGGACCATCTAGACATTGGAGGACATGTTGAGAGCTTGCACTTTGGAGCAGGGTTCTGCATGGGATAGGTACCTTCCGTTGGTTGAATTCTCGTACAACAGTTTTCATGCTAGTCTGGGCATGGCACCCTACGAGGCGCTGTATGGTAGGAGGTGTCGGACTCCTACCTGCTGGTCTGAGGTTGGAGATAAAGAGCTTTTTGGCTTGGACTTTGTCCAAGATACTACCCTACAGATCCAGATGATCAGGGAAAAGTTGAAGCAGGCGCAGAATCGCCAGAAGAGCTACTATGATATCAAGCATCGACCACTGGAGTTCAGTGAGGGTGAGCACGTGTTTGTGAAACTTTCACCTGTCACCGGTGTTGGACGGGCACTCGGAGTGAGGAAGTTGAGCCCGCGATTCATTGGGCCCTATCAGATCCTTGGTAGAGTAGGACCAGTTGCCTATCGACTCGCCTTACCTCCGAACCTAGCCAACATCCACGACGTGTTTCACGTGTCTTAGCTTCGGAAGTACATAGCGGACCCTTCGCACGTGGTGCAGCCGGATGATGTGGAGGTTCGGGAGAACCTAAAGACTCCCGTCGGACCACTCAAGATTCTCGATCGAGGCGAGAAACAGCTTAGAAGCAAGATCATTCCGATGGTCAAGGTGCAATGGTCAGGAAGAACTCCTGAGG
Organism: Gastrolobium villosum; assembly: GCA_032173675.1. Taxonomy (NCBI): domain Eukaryota; kingdom Viridiplantae; phylum Streptophyta; class Magnoliopsida; order Fabales; family Fabaceae; genus Gastrolobium; species Gastrolobium villosum. The sequence goes on from JAVKPL010016009.1 coordinate 106,511, forward strand.
AGTGTACGTGGGAGCGAGAGGATGAGCTTCTCCGACAGTACCTCGACTTTCGAGACAGGTATGTTTCTGATTTTGAGGACAAAATCCTTAAAAAGGTGGGGTGAATGTAAGAACCCGCACCGCTAATTAAGGTAATTAGTAAATTAATTATGATAATTAAGAAATAATTCCATAATTGACCCTAATAATTATTAATGGGCTTAAATAATTATAATGAATGAGTAAAAATGCTGAAAGTCGCTTTTCGGAAGAAAAGCGCAGATACCGGTTCTGCTACTCGGTATAAATGCGTACCGGAAAAGTATCCCGGAAAATTATAACGAATGCATGATAATTACTAGAATATTATGTAGGACTCGTAAAACAAGTTTCAAGTCAAAATGACGTAATCTGATGCCAGAACTGATACTGGCTATGGAAAAGCGCGTACCGGAAAGGTGCTCCGAAAAATAAAATAAAAATAGCACAAATCTTAGAAAAATGCGTAGGTCTAGAATCCGAAGTTTGGGATCAATATCTTTTACTTTGCTATTAAGGCTAATACTGCGCGATTAGTGGCTTGTGCCTATAAATAGACACATTTAGTGGGCACACAACCCTAGGCAGCCACCATCATACGTGAGAGGCTGAGTTTGCTGAGTGTTGGCACTGTTTCATTGTTTTCTTTCACCATTTGTGAGTTTGGTAACCTTTTTCTTCTATCTTCTTCACCATTCCTTCTTCCAAGCAACTAGAGTGTGTCTTGGGTGAGGGTGGTGCAACCTTTTCTGAGTTGAGGTGCTGGGTGAGGGGTGTTAGTGGGCTGTGGAGTTGTCTCCATGGTTATGAACCATTGTTCATACCATTAGAGGTTCCAAGAAGCCTCCTTTGGTGCCAAGAACCAACCTTTGGTGTGGCATTTTCGTGTCCTTGGGTGTGCTGGACTTGTGTGCAGTGTTAAGAGCTCCAAAGGCACTTTGAACTACTGACCAAGCTTTGGGGTAAGTCACCTTAACTTGATCATGTGTTTTTATGGCTTAAAGGTGGTATCTTGGTATGTTAATGAGTTTAACATGTAACCAACACATAAGTGAACCTAAAATGGATTAAAGATGCATGCTTTAACGTGTACATGTGATAAAAGTTGGATCTTTGGGTTGGATATTCACGAAATGCAGAAACTGCATTCTGTCGTGAGATATCCGGATATTTGTCGAACAGATATCCGGATATCAGTATCCGGATATGGTATCTGGATATTGATATCCGGATATGGGATCTGGGTATCCGGATATGACATATCCGGATATGTCCAGTGTGATATCCGGATATGGCATATCCGGATATGTCCCTTCTGATATCCGGATATCCTGGGTTCTGCGCAGACAGTAGCTGTACTGTATGAACAGTAAGCTATTGGGTGTGTGTGGACCCTAGTTTAAGGAAGTTGAACTTTTGTAATTAATGAACTAAGTCAGAATCATATGATTAGGGGCTTATGGCTTTGTTGGAAGCCTTGAGACGTAAAACGCAAAGGAAAGGCGTAGTCTTTAAGTTGTATGCTTGTGATGCATGATTATTAATGTATTATTGGTCCATATCAGATTGTGATAATGCTGTTTGTGGACTTGTGAGTGGTTGGACTCTTGGCTTGGATAGCTAGCTTGCAAGGTAAGCTTTCGTGTCCTCGGTTTAGCCATTTTGATGTTCCACCATGTCCCATGGGGATGGGTTTATGCATGCTGTGTTACATGCTTTATTATTTTGTAAATGCTGTTGAGCTATTTATATGCAATGAGCTTTTATGAGATGCATGTGGTGTCCACCTAGACGGCAATCCTGAGTATGTGGTACATACAAGATGGAGAAGCTGTGGGTGAGGTGCAGGTAGTATCCATGTACTCATGTAGGCATAGACGTATTCCTACATTTCTCTGGCCAGTAGATTTGATAAGCACACATGGCATGAGTAATTGCTGCATCGCATCACTTTGGAACTTATATTGTAAATACTGTTTTTAGAACTTATATTACACGTGTAAGTGAGCTTGGGGTGGAGACTCCTTGAGGACCCCTTGTCTTACTGAGATTTCTTGTTAGAGATCTCACCCCACGTTTGGGGACGCTTATTTCAGGATCAGGTAATGTTGAGGGCTCAGGTGGCAGGAGGCCCGAGCTGAGCTGATATGATGATATGCTGTTTTGCTGGATTGACTGCTGTTATGTTATGTTTTCCGCTTTATTTATGTTATCATGTTGAGACTGTTTGTGGGCATTGTTGCCTTATTTGGTGAGCATGGGGTTTGTCCATGCCACATGGTTTGACTATGGTCTTTTAAATTAATGTTGTAATTAAAGTATCAGGATTTTGGCCCAGGCTGCGTGTTGTAGTCCTGTGGTTTTAGATACTCATCTTATATTTATGTACGAGGTATTCAGTTAGTTGTCTTGCAATTTACATACAGGCAGTATTTTATGAAATTGATTAAGTAATCAAGTTGGTTAAGTTTAATGACGTCATAATTGAATTAAAGAAAAAGTTATTCCGCATTTTAATTAAGCGTGGCTTAATACGATAGTGTGTTAACAATCCGGGTTAACACGGGCTGTTACAGTATCTGTGAAGATATAGAGAAACTCCAAAGAAGTTTTATTTGGGGTAACACAGTCAACCATAGGAAACACCATTCTATCAGCTGGGAGCAACCCAAAATGGGGAAGAATCAAGGTGGTTTAGGGATTATCAATCTTAGATTGCAAAATGAAGCTTTCCTTCAAAAGTGTGCTTGGAATTTAACTCAATATTCTGACCATCTGTGGGCTCAAGTTCTAGTGGCGAAATATGGCAGGAATAGGGACTTATTGAAGGAGATATTTTGTAAGCCTTATGACTCTCACTTATGGAAGAGTCTTGCTAAAATCTGGCCAGACATGCTTAGAAATCTCTCCTGGCAAATTGGTAATGGGAAGAAGGTTGTTTTCTGATAAGATGATTAGGCTGGCTTCAATACTAGCCTGCTTGAGAGAGCTGTTACCCCTCCATCTGATGATATGGCCAATCTCAAAATTAACCACTCCACTTTCATTTCAGGAGAGGGATGGGATGTTATTTATCTTAATAATCATTTTGATGGTAGTGTTGTGAACCATATTATGGCTATCCCTCCTCCGGATGATGCAGCAGATGAAGACTTTGTTTGTTGGAGAAATAGCCTTCCTGGTCAATCTATTATCAAAACTGCGTACAACAACCTGACTAGGCCAACCCTCTACTCTGGTGTTAGCTGTTGGGACCGGATCTGGAGTTGGAAAGGAGTAGAGAGAGTCAAATTTCTCATATGGAGAATGCTTCATGGTAGGATGCTTACAAAGGATTACATCAGCAAATGGAGTGACAGCTCCAATTCCTACCCCTCCTGTTCTGATCTAGTGGAAACTAACCTCCATGCTTTTAGAGATTGCTACAAAGCTAGAAAGGTTTGGTCTATTTCTTTGTTCCAGCCCTTACCTCCAGGTTTTTTCAGTACAAACTGCTTCAAGGAGTGGATTTCTCTCAATTTGAATCATAGAAATTCGATGGCTGATGACTGGAGGGATTTTTTCTTTTATGCCTGCAATTTTTTATGGCATTGGAGAAATAAAGAATATCATGATGTTACTGCTAAGAGACCGGAAGACCCTTCCCCAATGTTGTCCGAAACAGTAAAAGAATTAAGGTGTTTTAGCAGGAAAAAATTTCATTCTCTTTGCCAATCCAGATCCCCAATCAGGTCCCCTGCTGTATGGACGGTTCCCACTCAAGGCTCTCTGAAATTAAATGTTGACGGTGCGGCTACCTCTGAGAGAGCTGCATGTGGAGGTTTATTAAGAGATTGGGAAGGAAATTGGGTTGGTGGATTTTCTGTTTTTATTGGATCCTGTTCCTCTTTGCATGCTGAATTATGGGCTATTCTTTATGGTTTGGATTTTGCTTGGAACTCTGGTTGGAAGGATGTTGTTCTTGAATCTGATTTTGTTCAAGCCATTGGCTTTCTTACCAAGTATGGTAATGAGACTCGAAAGTTACCATTGGTGACTAAGATTCGAGTAGCTCTCAATAAGGAGTGGACTGTCTCTTTGAAGCACATTCCCAGATCCTGCAACTGTTGTGCAGATTGGATAACAAAGAATGCTTTAGATGATTCCTTTGGGTTCTCTGTTATCTCTTCCCCTCATAGGGAGCTGGTTAATCTTCTTGCTGCGAATTTGTTGGATCCTGGAATCTCTTAGTTGGCTGCATGCTTCTTCTGTTTTTTAGTTTCTGTTTTCTAGTGTAGCTGCTATTTTACTTTTGCTGTTTCTGGGTTTCTATGTGTGTTTCTGTTTTGTTTCTGTTTTCGTGGGGCTGTTAGCCCCATGTATTAATCAAAAAAAAGAAAAAGAAAAAAGAAAAGGACCTTTTCACCTAAAAAAGAAAAAAGAAAAGGACCTTGCATATTATTGATGATGAATGTAAGAACCCGCACTGCTAATTAAGGTAAATAGTGAATTAATTGTGATAATTAGGAAATGATTCCATAATTTACCTTAATAATTATTATTTGGCTTAAATAATTATAGTAAGTGAGTAAGAATGCTGAAAATCACTTCTCGGAAGAAAAGTGCAGATACCGGTTCTGCTACTCGGTATAAATGCGTACCGAAAAAGTATCCCGGAAAATTATAACGAGTGCCTGATAATTATTAGAATATTATGTAGGACTTGTAAAATAAGTTTCAAGTCAAAATAATGTGATCTAATGCAAGAACTGATACTGGCTATGGAAAAGCGAGTACCGGAAAGGTGCTTCGAAAAATAAAATAAAAATATGAAAAAGCTTAGAAAAAAGTGTAGGTTTAGATTCCAAAGTTTGGGATCAAGATCTTTTGCGTTGCTATTAAGGCTAATACTGCACATTAAGGCTTAAATGCCTATTTATACATTAGTTGCACAAATTTCTAGGGCATTGTGCAGCCACCTACGTGAGTGACTTGGAGGCCAACTGCTGCCACCACCTTTCTTCAGCCTCCTTTGCTTGTTTAGTGCAAAGTCTTCATCTTTCCTTCTTAATTCCCCATATAGACATTTGGTTGAGGGTGTGTGAGCTTTGTGAAAAGGGTGAGTGCTCTTTCCTGAGTGGTAGCTGCTGTATGGAATCTATTTTGGGGGCTGTGTGGTGTTGAGTGGGAGTTGTGAGCTTCTCCTTGGTTGTAGGAGCTCCAAGAAAACACCTTTGTGAAGAAAGGACTCATCTTGGTGTGCATTTTCGTGCACTGTGGGGAGGCATTCTTTGGAGCTGTTGTGTGAGCTCCAAGAGCATCATCTACTCTGCTTCTGGCTTGTGGTATGATCACCACCTTTGAACTTGAGTTTATATGCTTAAAAATGGAACCTTGATGCATGTATTTAACTAAGTTGATAACTTAAGGGTGGGGAATGTTAAACACACCTAGAAATGCATGTTTTAGTGTCTATAATCGGTTAAAGTTGGACCCTTTGGACTGGATATTCACGAAATGCAGAAACTGCATTCTGTCGTGAGATATCCGGATATTTGTCGAACAGATATCCGGATATCAATATCCGATATGGCATCCAGATATTCATATCCGGATATGGGATCTGGATATCCGGATATGGTATATCCGGATATGGTCAGTGTGATATCCGGATATTGCATATCCGGATATGTCCCTTGTAATATCCGGATATTCTGGGATTTCGAAGAATAGTAGCTGTGCTGCGTGAACAGTAAGCTATTGGGGGTTTGTGGATCCTAGATTAAGGAAGTTGAACTTCTGTAATTAATGAACTAAGTCAGAATCATGTGATTAAGGGCTTATGGCTTTGTTGGAAGCCTTAAGACGTAAAACGTAAAGGAAAGACGTAGTCTTTAAGTTATATGCTTGTGATGCATAATTAATGATATATTATTGGTCCCTAACAGATTGTGATACTGCTGTGTTTGGACTTGAGAGTGGTTGGACTCTTGGCTTGGATAGCTAGCTTGCAAGGTAAGCTTTCGTGTCCTCGGTTTAGCCATGTTGTGGTTCCACCATGTCCCATGGGGATGTGGTTTATGCACGTTGTGTTACATGCTTTGATGTTTTGGAAATGCTGTTGAGCTATTATATGCAATGTGCTTTTATGATATGCATGTGATGTCCACCTATACGGTAAGCCTGAGTATGTGGTACATACAAGATGGTGAGGCTGTGGGTGAGGTGCAAGCGGTGTTCCTTGTACTCATGTAGGTTTAGACGTATTCCTACATTTCTCTGGCCAGTAGATTGTTAAACACACATGGCACGAATATCTGTTGCACTGCATAGTTTTGGAACTAATATTGGAAATATTGCTTTTTGAACTCATATTGCACATGTAAGTGAGCTTGGGGTGGAAGATCCTTCAGGACCCCTTGTCTTACTGAGATATCTTGTTTAGAGATCTCACCCCACGTTTGGGGACGCTTATTTCAGGATCAGGTAATGTTGAGGGCTCAGGTGGCAGGAGGCCAGAGCTGAGTTGATATTATTATGACATGCTGATATGCTGGATGTTGACTGCTGTTATGTTTTCCTGCTATGATTATAATATTATGTTGAGACTGTTGTTGGGCATTGTTGCCTTATTTGGTGAGCATGGGGTTTGTCCATGCCACATAGACTTGTTATTGTCTTCTTAGTTAAAGTTGTATTAAAGTATCAGGATTTATGGTCCAGGCTATGTGTTGTAGTCCTGTGACTTTAGATACTCACACTATATTTATATATTTGCAATTTTTATACAGGCAGTATTTTATGAAATTGATTAAGTAATCAAGTTGGCTAAGATTAATGACGTCATAATTGAATTAAAGAAAAAATTATTCCGCATTTTAATTAAGCGTGGCTTAATACGATAGTATGTTAACAATCCGGGTTAACACGGGCTGTTACATTTTATGGTATCAGAACACTTTCTAGGGAAAAGCCTATATGTATTGCAATAACTTAGGATGTTTCGTTGCGTGTCTACTTTGTGTTCTCTCTGATGGGTGTGTATTATGATAATGCATATGTGACCACATGGCGTGGGCCTGATCAACTCATTCTTTGTGTAACTTGTGCAGAGTCATGGTGCCACCAAGGAAGAACCCTAGTACGAGCGAGGATTAACCGGATCCTATCCTGGCTGCATTGGCTGAGATGCAGGCGGCCCGACTAGCCGACCAGGAGGCCACGAGGTTGGCAAACCAGGCGATGCTGGACGCCATCAGAGAGGCGAACAGGAGAGCCACCGCTGAGGTTCTGGAGGAGAACCGGATGGCCAACATGACTATGATGAGGGTCATGTTGGAGGAGATGAGGGCTGGTCCTGCTGCGGGCTAGTGTCCTCCACCACCTCCACCACCTCCACCACCGCCACCGCCTCCACCTCCACCTAGTCAACAGGAGGACACCCAGAGTCAGATGGGTGAGGGTAGCCACTTGACGGGGGCTATGCAAGCTATTCCCGTCTTTGCTGAGGATCGGGACGAGATCGACCGCCGGCTGAATGCTTTCCGCAAGCATAAGCCACCTACTTTCGATGGGTCCTACGACCCCATTGCTGCTGCTAGATGGCTTCAGGCCCTGGACAAGATATTCAGGGTGATGCAGTGTACCAACCCGCAGAAGCTGATGTTCGCCACATACATGCTGGAGGGCGATGCCCATGAGTGGTGGACGAACACCTCTTAGGTGTTCGAGATGCAGGGGCATGTGATGACATGGTCGTTCTTTGAGGACTGCTTTCTGGGTCAGTACTTTCCTTATGACGCTCAGGAGAGGAAGCAGGGGGAGTTCGACAGATTGGTTCAGGCTCGTTGTCTGTGGACGAGTACCTGGCCAAGTTTAATGAGCTGGTCAAGTTTGCTCATTTTTGGATGGCGAGGCCGACTCCCATCTTTTTAGCTGCTAAGTTCCGGAGGGGACTTAATGAGGACATTGCTGGACATCTTGTTGGTTCTGCTTCGAGAGACTTCGGGGCTTTGGTACAGCAGTGCCGTGATATTGAGGACTACTGCAGTGCGAGTCAGGCCAAGAAGGCCAATATTGAGGTGCCACAGGGTACTGGTGGTTTCGCTTCCTGGAGAGACAGGAAGTTTGGGAACAAAAGGAAAGGAAAACAGTTGGCGGCTAAGCAAGCGCCAAATTAGTTCAAGAAGACTTCTGCTCAGGGGAACACAACGAGACCTCCTGCTCCCAGATGCTCGGGATGCGGGAAGTCACATTTTGGGCCGTGTGCTACCGGCCAGTTGATATGCTTCCAGTGTGGCAAGGAGGGCTACTACTCCAGAGATTGCCCGACGGCGAGAGTTGCTGCAGTGCAGGCAGTGCCATTGCAGATGGTTCCTACTGGGGCACCAGGAGTGCCACCTACTACTGGGCGTGTGTACACCCTTGATCGTCAGCAGTCGGACAGAGCTCCGAACCTGGTCAGAGGTATTGTTACCATTGGTGGTTCAGCTGTTGATGTGCTTTTTGATTTCGGGGCAATGCGTTCTTTTGTTGCTACCCCTATTACTGTGGGGCTTGAGTTGCCCAGTGAGGTGCTTTCTCCACCGATGCGGGTGACCACCGCCACCAGAGAAAAATGTTTGACCTCCACTGTCCATCGCGATGTAGCGTTTCAGTGGGATGGCCGTGACTTCTCGGTAGATCTGATAGGATTGCCGATGGCCAACTTGGAGATTATTCTTGGCATGGATTGGCTGTCCAGAAACTGTGCATTGATTGATTGTTGTGCCAAGAGAGTGGTGATGTCTCCGGGTGTGTCCACAGCCAGTTCCTCACCGTTCATTTCAGTCCTGTAGGCGAGGAGGGCCTTGAGAGCAGGGGCATTTGGCTATGTCATGTTAGGAGGTTTGGTGAGTGGGACACAGGAGGATCTCACTGGCATTCCTGTGGTGAGGGAATTCCTCGAGGTGTTTCCCGAGGAGATTCCTGAGTTTCCACCGCAGAGGGAGATAGAGTTCTCCGTTGATTTATTGCCTGGTGTGGGGCCTATTTCGTTGGCTCCATACCGGATGTCGCCACCGGAGTTGGCAGAGCTGAAGAAGCATATTGAGGAGCTTTCAGCGAAAGATTTCATTCGGCCGAGTGTGTCTCCTTGGGGAGCAACGGTCATTTTTGTGAAAAAGAAAGACGGGACTATGCGATTGTGCACCGACTACAGACCGTTGAACAAGGTGACAATCAAGAACAAGTATCCCCTTCCACGCATTGATGATTTTCTGGATCAGCTCAGGGGTGCTTGCATATATTCCAAGATTGATCTCCGGTCCGGATACCATCAGATACGGGTAAAGCCGGAGAATGTCCCAAAGATAGCGTTTCGCTCAAGGTACGAGCCTTATGAGTACTTGGTGATCCCGTTTGGACTCACCAATGCACCTGCAGTGTTCATGGACTACATGAACAGGATCTTCCAGCCGTACCTGGATCAGTTTGTGATCGTTTTCATTGATGACATCTTGATTTACTCCAAGACAGAGGAGGAGCATACTGAGCACTTGAAGATTTTTTTGCAAGTGTTGAAAGAGAAAAAACTATATGCTAAGCCGTCAAAATGTGAGTTTTGGCTCAAGGCGGTGGAATTTTTTGGTCATGTGTATTCCGCTGATGGAGTTGCAATTGATCCTAACAAGATTGAGGCCGTGATGGATTGGGAGAGGCCCAAGACGGTTACAGAAGTGAGAAGCTTCTTGGCTTTGGCAGGGTACTACAGGAGATTCATAGAGGGATTGTCCAAGATGGTGCTACCGATGACTCGCCTTACCCGAAAGGAGACTCCATTCGTGTGGACACATGAGTGTGAGGAGTGTTTCCAGGAGCTGAAGGAGAGACTGACTACCGCTCCTGTGTTAGTCCTTCCTGATCCTACGGAGCAGTTTGAGCTTTATTGTGATGCCTCTGGTAAGGGGCTAGGCTGTATGTTGATGCAGAAAGGAAAAGCTGTTGCTTATGCTTCAAGACAGTTGAAACCTTATGAGGAGAACTACCCGACTCACGACTTGGAGTTGGCAGCTATTGTTTTTGCTTTCAAGATTTGGAGGCATTACCTGTATGGCATGAAGTTTGCTGTATTCAATGACCACAAGAGTCTGAAATATTTGTTTGACCAGAAGGAGTTGAACATGAGACAGCGGAGATGGATGGAGTTCTTGAAGGACTACGACTTTGAGTTGAGGTATCATCCTGGCAAGGCCAATGTGGTAGCTGATGCTTTGAGTCGGAAATCCGTGAGCTTATCCAGCTTGATGATGAGTAACTATGAGGTGATTGAAAAGTTCAGGGACTTGAGAGTGAACTCCTTGTTTGGGGGCGCACTGCTTGAGTTGGAAACAACAAAACTGATTAATGACCTGATGGAAAAGATTAAAGAGGCGCAAGTGCAAAGAGAATGCCTAGATTATGTGAAGAACCAGGACGGTGTGTCTTGGAACGAGGATGGTTTGCTGCTGTTTCTGAAGAGGGTTGTAATCCCTCGAGGGCCATTGACTGAGGAGGTTATGGCAGAGGCCTATAAGGGCCAGCTTACTATCCACCCTGGTGCTACAAAAATGTACCAGGACTTAAAAAGAAATTTTTGGTGGCCGGGCATGAAGAAGGACATAGCGGTCTACGTGTCCAAGTGCCTTATATGTCAGAAAGTGAAGATTGAGCACCAGAAACTGTTAGCATATGGGTGTCCTAGAGACAATCTTTTGATTAAATAAAGGACACTAGATGTAGAACTTTATTTGTCACAAATAAATGTAAGCACTATTTATTCAGTTTCATATTATGTCTTGATATTACTGTTAATATTATATGAATGAACTGGATAAACCCCTTGGAATAGAACAGGTATCTCTTGAGTATCTGTGATGAGATCAAGATCATGAGGATTCAAGGATATTTCATGTCTATTCCTAATTATATGTTCCTAGTCTAGAGACACTGAGTTTGGGGATCAGTGATCTCGAGTAAAGACTAGTACGACTTATCTACTTGTATATGGATACAAGGTAAAGACCTCATGAGCTGCAGATATGGAGATATCTTACCTAAAGTCGTGGGTGGACCTATAAGAGTATAGCTCGCACTGAACAGACCCAAAAAGAGACTCTATGAGGAAATCTCACAGATAGTGTCATTAGAGTAATCTCTTTATGTCTGGGTGTGTCTTTCCTTAGACCAGAAGTTATTACCTAGACTGTGTTCTTGAAGGCATGTTTTGATTGTATACCTCGTCTACCTGAAACATGGAGACTCATAGGTATACTGTTGGGCGTGTCCTTAAAAGGCACAGGGCTAGGGTAATAAGCTGAAGAATTCGTCAAATCTCTGTGAGAGATTAGGTTATCTGTAAACCGGAGAAATCGGGATGACATTTACAGGGACTCCGGAATCTATGCATAGTAAAAGAGATCATGAGATGATCTGCCTTTAGAGTCAGTAAATTGAAGATTCCCTATTTCGAATAAAGCTTACCCTAAACCGCAGGGGTTGATACATTTCCTTACCCTAGGTTAATGGGAAGATAACCGAGACGAAGGGAAATACATACGGTAACCAAATATGTGCAATAGGATGATCAAGTCATTAATCTGACTAGTTCTGGGGCGACAAAGCATTGCTAGTGCTCTGTGTTGTCATTAATTGGGTTGTGGGCTTGTTGGGCCCAAGCCCAGTTATGTCAGTAGCTAAGTTGGACCTAATGGGTCACACACTAACACCTTGTAGTTATGATGGACTAGCTTTAAAGGTATTAGGCCTAATAATGTTATTAGCCCAAGAAGCTGTTTGGAAGCCCACCTAAATGGGTGGGTGGTGCATGGAGTTTAGTAATGGGCTTGGATAGTCCAAGCCATTACTAATTAATTTAATTAGTTAAATTAATAATCAAATATTTGAATTTCGAATTTTGAATTTGAAATTTGAATTTTGAAATTTGAATTTAGAATTTGAATTTCGAAATTCGAATTTTGAATTTGAAATTTGAAATTTGAAATTTGAAATTTGAAATTTGAATTTTGAAATTTGAATTTAGAATTTGAATTTCGAAATTCGAATTTTGAATTTGAAATTTGAAATTTGAAATTTGAATTTTAAAATTTGAATTTGAATTTGAATTTTGAAATTCGAATTTTGAATTTGAAATTTGAAATTTTGAATTTTGACTTTTGAATTTGAATGTTTGAACGCTTGAATTCAAGTGTTTGAATTCGAATTTGAATTGGTTTTGAAAAGTTGTTTCATAACAAAAGGATAAGACAGGATCTTATTGGAGCATATTCCTTGGATGAAGAAGCATCTTTAGAGGCTCTCCCTAGGCTGTTTGGTGCATCACTTTTAAGTGATAAGAGTGTTATCTTATCACTTAAAACAACCTCCATTCAGATTTGGTGGTTGAGGGAATCAGTGGGTAAGTTGATTCAAATTTTGAATGCAACTGCTCAATGTATTTGGACCCTTTATAGGGCTGAATTATGCGCATGAAAACTATATACTATATGATAGTTTATGAATTTAAGTTTAAATTAATTTGAATTTAAATTCATGTGGATAAGATTGGAGGTTGTTGGCAAAGTTTGTTTTGCAACAGCTCCACCTTATCACACTGTTTCATGCACAACTTTCAAAGAAATTTGAAAGTTTGTTTTTCATTTTGAATGAATGAATTCCCTCCTCCTCTCCAAAGGGTGCGCATAAATAGACATGTTCCTCACCTTAGGTTTCATTGGAAAACCAAGCCAACTCTCCTCCTCTATGCACCATTCTGTAGGGTAGCTCAGTACACCTTTCCAAACAGGATACCTAGCCTCCACCCTCACCACTTGTGCGCATAGCAAGCCTCATTGTGGTGTTCATCTGGTGGCTTTCAAGAAAGAGTTCTTGCATCATAGACGAACGGTGGTGTGGATCACCATTAGAGGGTTTGAACCCTTCAAGCCTGACATCTCATCTCCCTGACTGATCAGGCCAAAACAAGGTAACATCATGCTGTCTTAAAGCATGAATCTATGAGTGCATGTATGTTCCGCAGTAAAAATTTTGTTTTACACCTTACATGCATCGGCCTTCAAAGGCCAGTTTACTTTCAGAAACCGTCTGGTAAACTTCAACCTCTTGAGATTCCACAGTGGAAGTGGGAGAGTATTTCCATGGACTTCGTGGTGGGGTTGCCGAAGACTCAGGCTGGTTGTGACTCTATCTGGGCCATTATGGACAGATTGACCAAGTCTGCCCATTTTCTTCCAGTGAAGGTGAGCTTCACTACAGAGCAGTTGGCCAAGCTATATGTCCGCGAGATTGTGAGGCTTCACGGGGTGCCCGAGAGTATCATCAGTGATAGGGACCCGAAGTTCACATCTCGGTTCTGGGAGGCGCTGCAGGAGGCTTTTGGTACACAGCTGAGATTGAGTACCGCCTATCACCCTCAGACTGACGGACAGACTGAGTGGACCATCCAGACATTGGAGGACATGTTGAGGGCTTGCACGTTGGAGCAGGGTTCAACATGGGATATGTACCTTCCATCAGTGGAATTTTCGTACAACAACAGTTTTCATGCCAGTCTGGGCATGGCACCCTACGAGGCGCTGTATGGTAGGAGGTGTCGGACTCCTACTTGCTGGTCTAAGGTTGGAGACAAAGAATTATTTGGCTCGGACTTTGTCCAAGATACTACCCAGCAGATCCAGATGATCAGGGAAAAGCTGAAGCAGGCGCAGAATTGCCAGAAGAGCTACTACGATGTCAAGCATCGTCCACTGGAATTCAGTGAGGGTGAGCACGTGTTTGTGAGACTTTCACCTGTCACTGGTGTTGGACGGGCACTCGGAGTGAGGAAGTTGAGCCCGCGATTTATTGGGCCCTACCAGATCCTTGGTAGAGTAGGACCTGTTGCCTATCGACTTGCTTTACCTCCAAACCTAGCCAACATCCACGACATGTTTCACGTGTCTCAGCTTCGGAGGTATATAGCAGATCCTTCGCACGTGGTGCAGTCGGATGATGTGGAGGTTCAGGAGAACTTAAAGACTCCCGTCGGACCACTCAAGATTCTCGATCGAGGCGAGAAGCAGCTTAGAAGCAGGACTATTCCGATGGTCAAGGTGCAGTGGACTGGGCGTAGTCCCGAGGAGTGCACATGGGAGCGAGAGGATGAGCTTCTCCGGCAGTACCCCGACTTCCGAGACAGGTATGTTTCTGATTTTGAGGACAAAATCCTTAAAAAGGTGGGCTGAATGTAAGAACCCGCACCGCTAATTTTGGGATCAAGATCTTTTGCGTTGCTATTAAGGCTAATACTACACATTAAGGCTTAAATGCCTATTTATACATTAGTTGCACAAATTTCTAGGGCATTGTGCAGCCACCTACGTGAGTGACTTGGAGGCCAACTGCTGCCACCACCTTTCTTCAGCCTCCTTTGCTTGTTTAGTGCAAAGTCTACATCTTTCCTTCTTAATTCCCCATCTAGACACTTGGTTGAGGGTGTGTGAGCTTTGTGAAGAGGGTGAGTGCTCTTTCCTGAGTGGTAGCTGCTGTGTGGAATCTGTTTTGGGGGTTGTGTGGTGTTGAGTGGGAGTTGTGAGCTTCTCCTTAGTTGTAGGAGCTCCAAGAAACTACCTTTGTGAAGAAAGGACTCTCATCTTGGTGTGCATTTTCGTGCACTGTGGGGAGGCAGTCTTTGGAGCTGTTGTGTGAGCTCCAAGAGCATCATCTACTCTGCTTCTGGCTTGTGGTATGATCACCACCTTTGAACTTGAGTTTATATGCTTAAAAATAGAACCTTGATGCGTGTATTTAACTAAGTTGATAACTTAAGGGTGGGGAAGGTTAAACACACCTAGAAATGCATGTTTTAGTGTCTATAATCGGTTAAAGTTGGACCATTTGGACTGGATATTCACGAAATGCAGAAACTGCATTCTGTCGTGAGATATCTGGATATTTGTCGATCCGGATATGTCCCTTGTAATATCCGGATATTCTGGGATTTCAAAGAACAGTAGCTGTGCTGCATGAACAATAAGCTATTGGGGGTTTGTGGACCCTAGATTAAGGAAGTTGAACTTCTGTAATTAATGAACTAAGTCAGAATCATGTGATTAAGGGCTTATGGCTTTGTTGGAAGCCTTAAAACGTAAAACGTAAAGGAAAGACGTAGTCTTTAAGTTATATGCTTGTGATGCATAATTAATGATATATTATTGGTCCCTAACAGATTGTGATACTGCTGTGTTTGGACTCTTGGCTTGGATAGCTAGCTTGCAAGGTAAGCTTTCGTGTCCTCGGTTTAGCCATGTTGTGGTTCCACCATGTCCCATGGGGATGTGGTTTATGTATGCTGTGTTACATGCTTTGATGTTTTGGAAATGTTGTTGAGCTATTATATGCAATGTGCTTTTATGATATGCATGTGATGTCCACCTATACGGTAAGCCTGAGTATGTGGTACATACAAGATGGTGAGGCTGTGGGTGAGGTGCAAGCGGTGTTCCTTGTACTCATGTGGGTTTAGACGTATTCCTACATTTCTCTGGCCAGTAGATTGTTAAACACACATGGCACAAATATCTGTTGCACTGCATAGTTTTGGAACTAATATTGGAAATATTGTTTTTTGAACTCATATTGCACATGTAAGTGAGCTTGGGGTGGAAGATCCTTGAGGTCCAGGCTATGTGTTGTAGTCCTGTGACTTTAGATACTCACACTATATTTATATATTTGCAATTTACATACAGGCAGTATTTTATGATATTGATTAAGTAATCAAGTTGGCTAAGATTAATGACGTCATAATTGAATTAAAGAAAAAGTTATTCCGCATTTTAATTAAGCGTGGCTTAATACGATAGTATGTTAACAATCCAGGTTAACACGGGCTGTTACATTTTATGGTATCAGAGCACTTTCTAGGGAAAAGCCTGTATGTATTGCAATAACTTAGGATGTTTCGTTGCGTGTCTAGTTTGTCTCTGATTATTAATTGGTCAAACTCTTTGTTTATGTATTCTTAGCTGAAACAATTGCCATTAATTTGCAGAGGTTCAAGAACTTTGAGATTGGTGGCGATAAGAAGGGCAAAGGAACTTCTCTTTTTCAAGTGGAGAATTAGGATTTACAGTGTTTCTCTGTTTTCACGATATTGGAATGTTATTTTTCTATAAATTTTTTGTAGCTATATTTTATTTTTTGCGATACATCTTGTGATTGATAAATGAAGACTATTCCTAATGTCATAGACTACTTGTTTCCATTCCTTGAATGATTGCAATCCTCAACTTTATGCCTTTAAATTGTAATGTTTCTTGGTTAGTTTTCAAAAAGCACATTTTTTTGGATTCAATCTTTACTAGCCTTTGATGGTACCCTACCTTGTAGTAGAAATCAAATTCCAACACTTTACTTTTCGATGATGCTCGCGATTTCAAAATTTCGAAGGTTAGAAAACCATTTAACAGCCAATCAAAATAGCTCTTATAAACGTACCAAAAAAAATAGCTCTCCTAACTTGTATAAAAATAATTTTTAGAGAGAGAACAATAATTTATGTATTATGATTTTAGAGAGAGAAAATAAATTTGAGAGAGAGAAAATAATTTTTAGAGGGAGAATATTTTTTAATAAAAATTAAATGATTAATTTTTTTTAGAAATTTTAAATTTAATTTAACTTGTAATAATAATTATATTAGTTTTTTAAAAAAGGGTAAAATGGTAAAAATATCTCATTGATCCTCCGTTATCCTCCCATTCCATTTTTTTGACTCCCAAACAAGGGAAAGGGATACCCTCCAATTTCCTCCCCTCCCTTAACCTTCCCTCCCCCCTTGGATTCCCTTCCTCCCCTTTCCTTCCATACTCCCAAAAAAAGCCTAAGGGACCTCAATCAAATACCAAAAATAAGAAGCAACATCAATAATTTGATACGAGGGATAAATCTTAATTGCAGTCTTTTCAGATCCTAAGTAATTAGCAAACTGTCTTAGTCAACATAACGCAGATAATTGTTGCAAATTACTTTGAAGTTCTTTCTAGCTAATATTTACTTTTATGCAAGTATGAAAGCATATGAACGAGTAAACACATATGTAATCATATGTGATGTTAGACGATGAGAGTAACCTGAACATCCATATCACAAGTGCAATAAAGGGTACATAGATTGGATCTGTGCACGTTTTACTTACAACAAGCTATATGTTATTAGCTTTTAGCCAAGATCCACCAATCAAGTTAACATGGAGATTTTTTCTTCTGTCCTTTTAATACAGATTCTGGTTTGCTTGAACAAAAAGGTTAAGAGATTTGTGATTCCAAAATTGAATTTACCCTTGATATAAACCCAGGCATGAAAAACATAGTTTAGTTACCAATGAGAAGGAAGTATATACATCAATCAAAGGACTAAACAACTTCATATATACAAGTAATCAAATAAGAAGGAAATATTACAAAACTCAAAAGAACTAAACAACCTCATACTGTAATTAAATCAACGATTATAATTATGTAACTTCTTATCCTTATATTTTCTCTCTCTCCTCCCTTATCACCATTAATTCACCCATGTGTAGTTATGATTTCCCCACAAGAAATGGTCATGTTAATTAGCACATGAGAGGATCCAATCCCATTATAAATGGAAATGGATCCTCTCATGTATAATTTAACATGATCATGTCACGTGCGAGGATCTTAACCATTAATAATTAAATCAACGATGATAATTATGTAACTTCTTATCCTTATTTTTTTCTCTTTCCTCCCTTATCACCATTAATTCACCCATGTATGGTTATGATTACCCCACACGACATGGTCATGTTAATTAGCACATAAGAGGATCCACTCCCATTTTAAATGGATGGATCCTCTCA
Organism: Gastrolobium villosum; assembly: GCA_032173675.1. NCBI lineage: Eukaryota > Viridiplantae > Streptophyta > Magnoliopsida > Fabales > Fabaceae > Gastrolobium > Gastrolobium villosum. The sequence goes on from JAVKPL010016009.1 coordinate 124,410, forward strand.
TGGGTGATTTAACATGATCATGTCATGTGGGAGGATCTTAACCATTAATAATTAAATCAACGATAATGATTGTGTAACTTCTTATCCTTGTATTTTTTTCTCTTTCCTCCCATATCACCATTAATTCACCCATGTGTGGTAATAATTGCCCCACATGTTTTTGCCGCGAATCAAATACTTGTTATAAACACAAACTACATACCTCTTTTATCAAACCCACACTTGTTTCTTTCTTTCTCTGCGCCATCTTTTCTTTTCTTTGAAATTTGAAACCTTGAGTCGACGATGAATATCAAGAAGCGTCTTCGTGATGAATACGTTGTTGCTGGAGAAAAGCCAAAGAAACGATTGAAGGTGTTGAAGATGGTTGCTGGGAAATTCTATTATCCAAAGGATAACCCAAAGAAACCCAAGGGAGAAGATGCATTCTTCATCTGCGAGGAACAACAAACCATGGGTGTGGCTGATGGGGTCGGTGGTTGGGCCAAGAAAGGAATCGATGCTGGTAAATATGCCAGAAAGCTCATGACAAAGGCTATGAATGTTGTTCAACTTCAATCACAAAAAGGCTTTGTTAATCCAAGAAAAGTGTTGAGCGATGCTTTCTTGAATACCAAAGCAAAAGGTTCGTCCACTGCATCTATTGTTACTCTGAAGGAAGGGGTGTTGCATGGAGTTAATGTGGGTGATTGTGGTTTAATGCTGTTTAGAAATAATAGGTTTGTGTTTAAATCACCCCTTCAGCTGCACTCTTTCAACACACCATTTCAATTGGGGAATAGTAGGAATAGTGATTGCCCTGACTCTGCAGATGAGTATGCAATTTCGGTAAAGGCATGGGATATTTTAGTGTTAGGTAATGATGCACTTTTTGACAATTTGTACGCCGATGATATTGAAGATATTCTGAGCTGGTCAGATGGAATACTAGGAATCAATGATTTGGCTGAGCATATTGCAGATGTTGCTATGCTCTTTTCCTTGTCCAAAGATCGTCGAACCCCTTTTCAAGATGCTTCTCAGAGGAAAGGACATAATCATATCGCAGGAAAGAAAGATGATATCACTATTCTAGTGGCTCGAATTACAGAATGAGGTTCTTTAACTCTTTGAGTTTTGTAATATTTTCTTTTCATAGTGAAAACAACTATCCTTATTTCTCCCTCCTTCCCAACTGAAACCATTTTCTCCTATTCCTTTTTATTTGTTTATTATTATGTTTTTCATAGGAAGCCTTTTTGGTAACCCGAAATCATCAATTTTTTTCTTCTTCTTTTAATTCTCTTATTTCCTTTCTAGTTCCTACTCTCAGCTTCAAAATCACAAAACAGCCATCGCCAACGAATTTAGACCAAGGAGGTGGGATCATTGGTTTTTTTATTTAGGGTTCTATTGATGCGTTGAGTTTCAAGTCCCTTTAATCTGATTTGAGGAATTTATTTATGAGTAGAAGGTGAGAAATTCATTGTAATTAAATTAATTAGGTTCTTTTAAAAATTTATTTGGATAAAAATTATTGCCTTTTTTAAAATTTTTCCTAATTTATCTTTTTTTTTTCAAATTATATATTAATTAATTAATTTTTAAATTTTAAATAATTATTAATTGTCTGACCTAAGATTTTAAAAATATAAAAACATCATATTTATTATGATAATTTGATTAATAATTTACTTAAATGTACTACGGACCACTTTAATTTTTTCACTTTTAGAAACGTTGCAAATTTGAATTTTTATTTGATAAGTGAGAAAAGATTTCAACATTCATTACAAAATATTTCACTTTTCAAATTTCATTTTTTTTTGTTAATAGATCCTTGTTTAGAAGAACCCTTTATTACTTTCCAAAATTTTCAGGTAAAAAAAGTTTTTTTTTTCTTGGATTTCATCAATATTCCTTCAGACTAGACTCCAAGATAATTCTGGGGGGTCAAAATCGAAATTACTACTCTATCAATTTTTATTTAAAATTATATTTTGCAGGAAATGATTTCTCTGAATCTTGTTATGTTTGCACAATAGTTTTATGGGGATAGACAATGATCGTCTGTCGTAGCTTACGCCCTCTATTAATCCAAGATTTAGAGAACAATTAAAAAAACGCACGCATAGTACACAATTACGATGATTAGCTGGCTGTTATGTACATAACCGTTTCCATTGCCAAAATAAATAAAAAAACAGTTTGTTCATTATCAATAATATGCAAGGTCCTTTTCTTTTTTCTTTTTTAGGTGAAAAGGTCCTTTTCTTTTTCATTAGTCTACTGATACTCTCACACAATAAGAATATAAATGCCTAAAAGTTGAAGATGTGTTCAAAATGTTTATGGAAATGAGCTATTATATTTGTGATTAATTTTATATTTGTGAATAATGTAAATGGTTAAAATTAGTGATAATTTAAACAAAATGTTATATTTAATTTGTTGTGATGATGACTCACTAATGTATTAAAAATATGTCTTCATTATACCAAAAAAAAAAATATGTCTTTAGTTGTTTGGTAATGTTATAACATGTTTCAACGTGTCTTTCCTCTAACCTTCAACCATTATATATTGTGAACCGCTTGAATCTTAAAAAAGATCGGAAAATTTCCTCACAAATGAATTTAATAGCTGCAAATTAACAGGACTATGCGAAGCGAGAAACTATGACAGTTATTTTGCCTATAATAGGAAACAATTGATCTCATAATCTCACGTACCATGTGCTTGCAAATTTCATGTGCTGTTAACTTAGCTGTTAAAACTCTATCCCCAAAAAAAAAAACTTAGCTGTTAAAAGATATAATATAAAATAAATACATATATCATGATTTCGTAAAAAAAAAACACACTTTTTCATATTCAATTTTTTTGCAAAAAAAAAAAATTAAATTGTAATTGCCCCAATATTATGTAAAATGTTCAAATCTTCCATATGACAATGACAGCCTAATATGTGTGTCTTTAAATTTTTTGATAAATATGTTTTTTTGTGAAATATTTTGACGAAATCTAAATTCTATAAAAAGATTTGACGAAAAATTTTTGAAAAAAATTTTGATGAAAATTTTTGTTCGTAAAAATAGTTGACATAATTATTTTACGTTAAAACTTTTCTTTTATTGCAATTGTGATTTTTTTTTTCACATAATGGGCATGAGTCAAGTTTTGGGTTATTATTAAAACGAGTCAGGTCTAAAACTGACCCAAATAAAAATGGGTCAGTATTTAAACCAATTAAAAAAAATAGGTATTTATGGGTTAGTGTGGAAAATCAGAATTCAAATTCAAATATTTTCCATTTTTATTTCCTATTAATTAGGATTAATTAAGATTAATTAGGATTGATTGTTTTTATTTCCTATTAATTGGTATTAATTAACATTGATTAGGATTAATTGTGATTAGGATTGATTAGTCATCGCTGAGTCATTCTTAATTATTTTTTTCTTTTATAAATACTCCTTATGTAATTTAATCAAAACAATATACTGAAAACCTTGATCAAGATCAGATCAAGGGCAGGGTAAGTGAACCAGTTTTTTTGCACAGCCCGAATTATAAACAAGCGTCTTCGTGATAAAGACGTTGGTGATCAAGAAAAGCGAAAGAAACGGTTAAAGAAACAGTTGAAGGTGATGAAGATGGTTGCTGGGAAATTCTACTATACAAAGGATAACCCAGAGAAACCAATTGGAGAAGACACATTCTTCATCTGTGAAGAACAGCAAACCATGGGTGTGGCTGATGGGGCCGGTGGTTGGGCCAAGGAAGGAATCGATGCTGGTGAATATGCCAGAGAGCTCATGACAGAGGCTATGAATGATGTTCAACTTCAATCAGAAAAAGGCTTTATTGATCCAAGAAAAGTGTCGAATGATGCTTTCTTGAATACAAAAGCAAAAGGTTCATCCACTGCATCTATTGTTACTCTGAAGATAGCATGGAGTTAATGTGGGTGACAGTGGTTTAATGCTGTTTAGAAATAATAGGCTTTTGTTTCAATCACCCTTCCAACAGCACTCTTTCAACATTGCATTTCAGTTGGGGAACAGTGAGATTAGTGACCGCCCTGATTCTGCGTATGAGTATGAGATTTCGGTAGAGGTAGGGGATATTTTAGTGTTACTTTTTGACAATTTGTACGCTGATGCTATCGAAGAAATTCTGAGTTGGTCAGATGGAATATTGGAAGTCAATGATTTCGCTGAGTGTATAGCAGATTTTGCTCTATTGTTTTCCTTGTCCAAAGATTGTCGAACCCTTTTTCAAGATGCTTCTCAGAGGGAAGGATGTAATCACGTGGGTGGAAAGAAAGATGATATTACTGTTTTAGTGGCTCAAATTACAGTATGAGGTTGTTTAGTTCTTTTGAGTTTTGTAATATTTCCTTCTTACTCGATTACTTGTATATATGAAGTTGTTTAGTCCTTTGATTGATGTATATACTTCCATCTCATTGGTAACTAAACTGTGTTTTTCATGCCTGGGATTAAGACTACTTTATATCAAGGGTAAATTCAATTTTGGAATCACAAATCTCTTAACCTTTTTGTTCAAGCAAACCAGAATCTATATTAAAAAGATTGAAGAAAGAATCTCCATGCCAACTTGATTGGTGGATCATGGCTAAAAGCTAATAACATATAGCTTGTTGTAAGTAAAACGTGCACAGATCCAATCTATGTACCCTTTATTGCACTTGTGATATGGATGTTCAGGTTACTCTCATCGTCTAACATCACATATGATTACATATGTGTTTACTTGTTCATGTGCTTTCATACTTGCATAAAAGTAAACATTAGATAGAAAGAACTTCAAAGTAATTTGCAGCAATTATCTGCGTTATGTTGACTAAGACAGTGATGAACCCGTTATCAAAGTGTACACAAGAAGGAAGGAGAGGAATTATCGTGATGGGCTGGATAATCATGTGACAGAGGCCGAGGATGATCCACGAAGGGAAAATAAGCCCAATGGAGAGGAAAATGAGCCCAATGGAAAGGATGACAGCTCAACAAATGAAGGCATAAAAAACAGCAAGTGAGCATTTAAGGCATAAAAAAATAGCAAGTGAGCATTCAAGGCATAAAAAACAGCAAGTGAGCATTCAATCAGCATAAATGAAAACAAAAAAACAGCAAGTAAGTATTCAAGGCATAAAAAAATAGCAAGTGAGCATTCAATCAGCATAAATGAAAACAAAAAAATAAACAGAATATAAGGAGGGGAAGGGGAAGGCAAAAAGCATAGAAAGTTTTTTAGTATTCTAGTGTCTTTTGGGAAGAGGGACTGAGAAGTCCTCTTGGGAGTGAGTCAGGCTATGTTAGCCATTTCAATAGTGTTCTTAAATTTCTGCAATTTAATTTTGTTTGTGTCTCCAGTATTGAACTTCCTTTCAAAATAATTCAATAATATTCAGCGTCTTGTTATTTAAACAATTATTGAGAAATTGTTGGTTGGTTCTTGTCACCGATTACTGCGTTCTAAAGTTCGGGGTTCATCAGACAGTTTGCTAATTACTTAGGATCTGAAAAGACTGCAATTAAGATTTATCCCTCATATCAAATTATTTATGTTGCTTCTTATTTTTGGTATTTGATTGAGGTCCCTTAGTTGATTAGAGAACCAAACACTTGAGCATGACTTTTGATTAGTTGATCACCTTCAAGTTATATATTCACCTCGTGTTTGTATGTCCATTATTTTCTTTCTTGTATGGTATTAGCTACTTTAGCTGGTGTTGTAATTAATGTGTTAGCTCAAAGCTGTCTTGTTTCTTGTTAGTTTGTTAATTTAAAAAGTAGTGTGGGAAATTTTGTGAATGTAATACCCCGTTCTAGAACCGGTTTGTTAACATCAACTTATGATACTAAGCGCAGTTACAATCACATTGGTGCACTTAAAATCCAGTTAAATTTTTCTTTTAAAACAAGCCGAACTAAAATTACCCAATTGCGTGACCATAACCATAATACATTGCGGAATAAAATAATTAAAGCTTAATACCATACTTTCATTTCATTTATTATGGTCTCCATTTGTCCATTATCTTATAGGATTTTTCATTATTTACGCGTGGGTTCAAACCGCGCTCAAATCGGAGCACCGTAGCCCAAGTTATGAGGTTTCTAAGCGACAGGTGTTGAAACGTCAGATCCTCTGCGCTTCAAGCATAGAACTCTACGCTTCAAGCGTAGAGGAGATTAATGGGACAGTGGGTCTACGCTTCAAGCGTGGATCCCACGCTCCGAGCGTGGACAGTCTGGAGTAAGCACCCAAAACAGGGCAGTTTGACCTACCTGTGGTGTTTTAACCATAACTTGAGTTATACTTATCCAAATTACACAATCTTGGTCTCTATGGAAAGCTAAGAAACATATCTACAACTTCCATCAAGACACAAGTGTCCAAATCTATCGTATAGGATACGAAAATTGGACAACAAAACATGGTATCTTTGTTTTAAATTGGTTTTCCAACCTAAAGGTCTTCTTTCACCTAATTTACATCATATAATCCTTTCAATATATGAATTCTAGTCTCTCTAGATACTCATGCACTAAGAGAAGCATGCATATCATTTCATCATATATGCAAATATCCAATAATTACAACATTACATCATGATTACAAGTTTCAATTACAAATCATGGGACTTAGCTATAAAACACTATGATCAACTCCTTGGCTCCCATCAACAAAAGAGATACCAAAGGGGATGAGCATAGGCTAAGTCCAACCAATTAAACATAGCATGCATATAAAAAATGACTTTCATTTACAATCTTGTACATATGAATTACAAAATAGCATGCTTAATCAAATGACCCTAAGCCTTCCTATGTCCATTTACTTCAAGTATGGCCACTTGCCATCAGAGGCTCCTGCAGCATCCTTGCCTGAAAGGGGGTCCCCAACAACACGGGGTGAGATATACGAATATATCCAGTAAACCAGGGGTCCTTGGAGCATCTCTCCACCCCATAGTTCAATAACAGTGTAATAGCAATGACAATAATAATGCAGCAAATACATATCCATGCAAGTGTACACAACATCTGCAGGAGAAATCCCTCGAGCTCTCGAGCTGTCCTAAGGATACTCAGATGCAAATAGTCCTACTGGCCAGCTAAACTACCTAGTATGATTTACGCATCGTCATGCTACATACCAACATAGGGAAACACCATCCTATGTCACACCAAAGCATGCAAATACATATAACGAAGCATTACTCTATTTCATTGCATTTATATACATCAACACACCATTACCCGTTCAGGGCTTAGTCGAACAATAAAGGGAATTACACCCAAGGTCCGAAGGCTTACCTCAATGCTTCCAACTTAACCTTCGTTCCTCACCAATCTTCACAACACAACATTAACTTCAAGGAGCTAACCGAGCTCCATAGCTTGCTCCAATGGTTGGTTACTCACTGTTGGTCCAAATGCCTCAATCCTAAGCATCACATGGACAATATCAATAATCAACCAAACCAAACCATTGATTACAAAAACAAGCCTAACAATAGTCAAATGCATAACCTTGTGATTTTTCAAACAAAATCATATGACTATCAAAACTCATGTCCACCGATTAAATGTCATTCCTAGCATTTTTCTCAACATGCACTAGGCCTCAATCTTCCTTAAACATAACCAATCTACTCACATAATCATAAACCCCAAAACACTATTCATCCAAAACCTAAATCATGGATTCTTCATGAAAATAGAGTTTAAAGGATGAAATCTTACCACCAAGTGTTGCACAATCAAGGGGTGATGGTTCCTCAAGCTTCCATGGAGGTAGAAGCTCCTAAATCTCACAACTTCTCCAATGGGTCCAAACTTTGGGAAGAAAAATCTCAACCTACACAACTCCCCACCAAGACCCAAGCTAGGATTGTGAAAGAGGGGAAGATTTGGAGTGGTTTAGGCTTTGGAATCAATCAAAACCATCAAGGTTTGATCACATTTAGGTTTTCCCCTTTCCTTTTTCTCTTCTTCTTCTTCTCCCTTCTTCTCTCTTCTTTCCCTTCTTTTTCTTCTTTCTCTTCTTTGCTTCTGCGCACGCGGGTGGGGTTGGGGAATATAGGGTTCCTTTAGTGACATGCCACTTAACACCGGTTAAGTGCGTATCGGTTCATCTATCTATTCAATTCCATTAATTACCAAACTTTACCCAACAGTCTGGAATATTTTCCTAGGAATATTTCTACTTTCGTTTTTATATTTTGGGTACTTTTGTCTACACCATTTATACCCCTTAATCTTCACAGAGTACTCTTTTTACCTCAAAAGTGACCCCAATTAATTTTATAAGGGAATTTACTTATTTTTACTCACTAATACATGCTTAATTATCTAATCACATGTATTTTACTAATTATTTATGTTAGGCTATTATAGTCACCACACCTTTTAGCGATTTTGTCCGCAAAATCAAGACATACCTGTCCTCAAACTCAGGATACTGACGGAGAAGCTCATCTTCCCGCTCCCAAGTGGACTCTTCAGGCGTCCTTCCTTCCATTGAACTTTCACCATTGGAATAGAATTATTTCTCAGCCTCTTCTCATCCCACTCGAGCATCTTCAGTGTTCCAATTGGAGTCTTCAAATTTTCCCGAATTTCAACGTCATCAGGTTGAACCACATGAGAAGGATCAGCTACATACTTTCTTAGTTGAGAAACATGGAATATATCATGTATATTGGATAATTGAGGAGGTAAGGCAAGCTGGTAGGCAACCGGTCCTACCCTACGTAGAATCTGATAGGGTCCAATAAATCTAGGACTCAGCTTCCTCACTCCCAGGGCTCGTCCCACACCCGTAACTGGTGATAACTTTAGAAACACGTGATCTCCCTCTTCAAACTCTAGAGGCCGATGCTTGAGATCATAATAACTCTTTTGGCGATCTTGGGCCTTTTTCAGACGATCCCAAATCATTTTAATCTGTTCAGTGGTCTCCTGAACAAAATCCAATCCAAACCGTTCTGCGTCTCCAACCTCTGCCCAGCAAGTAGGTGTCCTACACCTGCGTCGTTAGGGAGCCATACCCAGACTAGCATGAAAACTCTTTATATGATCGAATAAGTACTTAAGGCTCTTGTGGTCACTAAATATGACAAACTTCATGCCATACAAGAAGTGCCTCCACTGTTTCAATCCAAAAACGATTGCAGCAATCCAGTGGTTGCTCTATCTTGAGTCATGGGTCTGCAATATCTTTCTTCATACCAGGCCACCAGAAATTAATCTTTAGGGTAGCTTGGACAGTGAATTGACCCCTATAGGCCTCTGTCAACTTCCTCTGTCAACTGTCTAGGTACAACAATACGACCCTGATATAATAGTATACCCTCATCATTGCAGGATACACCACTCCTATCTTAGCATCTGAGCACACAACCCAATCCCTTTGGAAAGACTTCAGACAATTTCATCACTGTAAAATCTCTCAAATTGCCACCTGACTTTCGGCTTATGCATCCGCTACAACATTAGCCTTGCCGGGATCGTAATCCTAACACCGTCGTTGCCTCATATTCAACTCTTTTTGATCGAATAAGTACTTAAGCTCTTGTGGTCACTAAATATGACAAACTTTTCCTTTCAATCGATTGCAGCAAGCTCTAAGATGGGTCAAACATTCAATTTCGCATACGCTACTACTCTCCTATCTTGCATGCATCACTGTCCAAATAAATGGAGTATCCTTCCGGGTCAAACGGGTCAATGGCAAAACCATTTCCGAAAATCCTTTAATAAATCTCCGGTAATAACCAGCCAAACCCAGAAAACTCCTTACTTCAGTCACAATCTTAGGTCTCTCCCAATCAATAACTGCCTCTATCTTGTTAGGATCAACCGCCACCCCATCAGCAGAAATGACGTGACCCAGAAATTGCACTTGAGAAAGCCAAAATTCACATTTAGAAGGCTTTGCATACAGCTGTTTATCTCTGAGGATTTGCAACACAGTTCTCAAGTGATCCTCATGCTCTTCCTTACTCATGGAATATATCAGGATATCATCAATAAACACAATCACGAATTGATCCAGAAACGGTTTGAAAATGCGATTCATATAATCCATAAACACCGCCGGAGCATTAGTGAGTCCAAATGGAATTACCTGATACTCATAATGTCCATATCTAGATCGGAAAGCAGTCTTCGGAATATCTTCCTGCTTAATTCGGATCTGATGATAACCTGACCTCAGGTCAATCTTTGAAAAGACACAAGCACCCCTC